>BRDA01011830.1:0-18909 GCA_036984385.1 Crenuchus spilurus
CTCTCTCTCTGTCTGTCTCTCTCTCTCGCTCTCTCTCTGTCTGTCTGTCTCTCTCTCTCTCTCTATCTCTCTCGCTCTGAAAGTGTGCAGTTTTTCTGACTCAGTATAAAAAAGCACTCAAACACTAAGTGGATACCTCACATACAGTATACAGGCTATTTTCTCTCTCTGACTCACAACATCAAACTGCCTTAGCTGAGGTTTCAAGCTGCAGGTTGTCCCCTTATTGTGCACTCACTGCCTTGTCTTATTTTGTGGGATGTGGGTTGGTCACAGTGGTGGTCAGACAGGGCAACTGAAAATCCTGTGTTCAGTCCAGTTGGGAGGGGGGTGCCCCTGAGTACATACTGAATGTCAGTTAAGCTGATGGCATAAGTCCTCTAAGGTACAGTGGTCTAACACCTACCATCCACTTTCAATTGGAAGTCAAATCACAATCTTATCCAAAGCGACATACAAAAGTACTTTGTTTCCAATTAGGAAATTATGAATTATTGTCATCAGCATGAGAGTGGTATGAAAATCAATTAAAATTAATTATTTCACCAAGAGAATGAGAACAGGTCCCCAATATACACACATATATTACTTTGGAATGATAGTCAATTGTAGAGAACCCTATGTAGCCAGCCAGGAACCCCCCACCCCGCCTAAAATAATTCCAATTTTAGATTTTGAAATTTAGAATTATTCCTTGATTTATGTATACTGTGATTTATTGTGGATATTACTGATTTTTCATTTATTGCATAAATAACCATTTATAGCAGTTACTAAGGTCTAGGAAAAGCTAACTGTTATCATCTGCTAGACCTTCTGGTTAACTTCAAAACTGTCTGAAGTCTTCTGTGGAAGGTAAGAAAAGAAAGTCAATATATTAGCATTGGTGTTCCTCAGGGATCACTTCTTGGCCCATTGTTATTCTCCTTATACACTCAGTTGCTGGGTTCAATGATCAAAGAGCATGTCACAGTGAAGAAAGTTTGAAGAGTGAAGCCCTTTAGACCCCGCTGCTGCCCTGAAAGAACCAAAGTTGTTTTCCTCCTTCTTGTACAATATAAAGTAACACTCTGTGAGCTGTGACCTGTGAGAACCCAACTCGTACTGTTTCATCAGAAGGGACCAGAAACCTCCTTTAAGGTTTGTTCTAAAGATTTCCACACTAAAACTGAAAATCTGAAATATTTGTTTCTGTAAACCAATAAATCACATCAGCTATTATATTAATCCACTGCTATTGATGGACACATTTTAAATGCTTATTTTTCTTTTACCTATCCCCACCTCCTGCATAGATTGCTAAAGGAAATTTAATTGAAAATACTGTTATATTTAATGTTTTTTGTGTTTTTCTTTTGAATTTTAAATGTATTATGCATTAATTTATATTTGTTAATGAATAATAAAATATTATTCTGAATAATAAATGGACCACTAGAGTGCGCAGAGTGAGTCTGCTGTGAGTGTAAGCTAAAGAGCTTAAAACATTTTTTTTTCTATGCTGTGCCTGAAACTATGCCATATTCACTATATAGTGCACTATTTTTGGCTTCCTACATTTTATAGTGATGTCTGAGAGCATAGTGCAGAATTTTCAGTGCACTGAATCAGTCCCACATTACACCACAATAAGTAGTGAACCTGGCAACCCTGGCTGTAGCAGATCTTTCTATCTGTTAACCAGTCAGCCTCGGATAGTGAATTATAAGTACTGGACTTTATTTTCTGGTCTTCTATTTAATCAGTGTCTGTGTTTAGTTTCAACCAATGATTGTTGGTAGGAGGTGGAGTAAGCAAAAGAGTATGCGGGCTGTCTTCAATTCCGGTCTCTTTTGCCAGGGGTGTAGCAGCAAATTCCAGGCTCTATGCATAAGCAGTGCATAGCAATGCTCTATAATAATGATCCAAATTTTCAAATGTAACATATGTAACTTTACAAGATTTTATCCTAGAAACAAAACAAAATATACCCCGGAAACCTTAAAGGGTTTATGTATAATAAATATCTAACATATATCAAATATCTAAAATATATTTAGATATAAATAATAATAAATTAACACCGTTGTTGTTGAGTTTGTGCTGAAAAAAAGCCTGTGTAACACTTTGAGAAAAATAATTTTAGATGGTTGTAATTTGTTTTAAAAAAAATTTTTTTTTTTCATTTGTTTAAAAAATTCGAATGTATAGCATAATATATCTATAAAACACAAACGCTGTGTTAAAACTGAAGTTAAAGACGTAAAATATAACATGAGTGACTAATTATTTTGTTATGTTTACCAGTCATGGAAAAAGTAGAATATAAATAAACAAACATATAAATAAATAAGCAAAAATATTTAGTCATTTACTTATTTTTATATGTATTTAAAAAGTAAATACAACGCAACAATATGACGTCATACAGAAAACGCGCATGCGCGCTGTAGAGCTCGCGGCTCCATTTCGGTAGCGGCTGCTGTACTGTGTCGTTAGCGTTAGCATTAGCATTCCGTGCACCGGGATAGAAAATATCCGCATTATGAGCGGTTTTCACAGTTTTCTGATCAAATAAAGAGCTTTTATAACGTTAGTAGACACAACTCATGAGCATAGACGGTAAATCGGTGTAATGATCTGTTTCTAATGAGTGTTCGGGTAATAACGGCCGGCATCAAACGCTAGCTAACGCTAACTGCTGCCTGTTGATTTTTAGTTAATTAATTTTTTTTATTCACAGTAATAGTAAAGTCATATTAGTGGTGCCATAGTTTTCGTGTCAAGCTGAGGAACCGTCCTGTCTGAAGTACAAATGGACGGTGAAGATGAAGTGTTTTCAGGGAGTCACTCTGGTAAGCTAGCTTTAGCTTTGTATTTAGCATTGATGTGTTTCAGATTTTAAAGGGACGTTTTTGATGAGCAAGTGGTTAACAGACACATTTCTGATGAGCAGGAGGTTAACACATTTATGATGATCAGCTATTTATATATATATATATATATATATATATCATATTGTCACCTCCACATTTAACCCATCCATGCATCAAAACACATACACACACAGGGGCAGTGGGCATCCGTATTCACTGTGCATGGGGTGTAGTTGGGGTTTAAATGTTTTGGCTTGAGCCAGGCCCTACCTGTAGCTGTGATTATAATCACCTCTTTAGTAAGCTCTTTTTCTCATCTATTTAGATTTCTTTTTCTCCACATAATACTCCCCCGGTATAATATGGAGAAAAAGTATTTTTTGGTTTGTGATTGGTGAAGGTTTTTGGTGAATCTATTCACTAGGAGACCAAGTACAGCTAGTAGCAGCAGCAGCCAAGCATAGTAACAATGATTTTTAAAGTTTCACATTTGTCTCTTTAACAATAACAATAAAAGAAATGTAAAAGCCTGGAGTTAGGACAGGGTATTTGTAGTCAATATATGTTTATTAAACCACAATCTAATACAGTTGTGTGTTTGTGTTTACTGTTTGTGTGATGCTACAGATGATGGTAGTGGCACTCCTGTGCAGGACGAGAATGCTCTGGGGTCTGACGGTGATGAGGAGATGAGAGGAGGATCGCGACAGTCTGAGGTTATTGGCACTTCTGATACTAATCGCATCATGATTAGTGTTGTCGCAATAACAGAATGTTCACTCGATACACTGACGATTAATGAGAAAACTCTCAGCATTATCTAACAAATATTTACACAGAACATTTTTTAACAAATTAAGTTTAACATCTGTTTTGTTTAAAGTGTCAACTCTGTAATCAAAACAGAACTCAATACAGGCGGTCCCCGGGTTACATTGTCCCCGAATTACAATGTTTCATGGTTACGACACATCTCCCATTTACTGTATAAAGCCTTGTTTTGTGTTTGGTGTGCGCGGCGGAAGAATACACGGTTACACGGCTGTTTCATTTCATTATTAAACATATTTTATGTGTTTTTTTTTTATAATTACTGTGTTAGGATAGGATAAGTGCTTACAGTATGTTATTTATGTACAGTACGTCCTTATGTTCCGACTTGCACGAAATTCGTTTTACGACGCGACATAGGAACGGATCAACGTCGTAAATCGTGGACTACCTGTATACTCAAAACACAGCGTTCTATTTGTGCAGTGTGTAGTAGAAAACGTAGACATTTTTGTCAAATGTCAATATTGAAACGTCATTTTTGATTCTTGGTGCAACTCTAATCAGAGTGGGCTTTCTAATACAGCATTACGTTTGCCTAATAAGTCAGGAAGACGTACGATTTGCAAATGTAAAAATTTGAATAATCTATTGTAATTTTAACTTCTTTTACTGCCACTGAACCACAGAAATGTTTAAAATTAGCTGATTGAAAATGTCATGTTAAGCGCTGGGTGTCTTTTATTAATAACAATATAAAACAGTTTGAAGTGTTTCCCATTAATTATCTAGACTGTGGCAGCCTGTCAGAGTACCCATCATACCCCCTGCCAGAATGTTTACCACATTTTACATTTTATCTGCTGTTACAACTACAAAACAAATGTCCTCTGCCCTGGTCTAAATGAATGACTGAGCCTGTAATTTAATTGTCACCTAAAAAATGTCATGATGGTGACGGGTCTATTTTTGCAGCAAAATGAACACGATGTCCTTGCGGTGTACTTGGCCCATCTGGACAGAATCACGGTGTTTATAGGTTTTGTGTGAAAGACGAGTGTAAAAGGCCATTAACTTATATTCTTATATTAAGTGTGAGTTCCACCAGAAACCTTAAGCTGTATTCCGTTAACAGTATCCATGCTATGCTAAGCTTAGCTTTAGGCGATTGGTGTGGTGCTAACTTTGCGTTGTCATCCTATAAATGCTAACATAGCTTTAGCTAAGATTTGATGAGACTATAACAACCTAAGAGTGCCATGATCTCTGTCAAAATGTCAAATCATCACTGTACACATTTGGTGTGATGTGCAGGATGAATGCAGCGACGGGGAGAATGCAGCGCCCCGTGCTGGCGACAGCGGATCAGAACATGAGGATGGTGAAGGAGGTGGAGCCAGCGATTCAGAACCAGAGCCTCCACGCCGTGCAGACAGTGATGAGGATGAGGATGACGAAGGCTCTCCTCCAAAGCGCAGAGGAAGCTCATCAGAAACAGAGGAACAGAAAGCCCAGGCCAGTGATTCAGATGAAGAGCCACGGAGGAGGAGGAGGAGGAGGAGCTCAGACTCGGGCAGCGAATCGGAGGAAGAGAAACCCAAACAGAGCTTACAGAGAGAGTCGGATGGAGAGGATGGAGAAGAGGAGAGAAAAGACAATGAGGAAGAGGAGGAAAGAAAAGCTGTGATACATTCAGATAGTGAGGAAGAGAGAAAACCGAAAGACGAAACTGGAAGTGATCAGGATGAAGAGCGCCCTCGACCAGATCTTGCAGACAGTGATGATGAAGAAGAGAAGCCGGGTAAATTCACCTCAGACAAACGAATAATTACACAGTTACTTTACCAGATGTTGTTGATCATCCAAGTCATGTTTGGTGTCCAAATTTTCATGTGTCAGTAGTCACCAAAAAGCCTAGTTATTAAAATACATCACTAGTCTATATGTAGATCTTAATTAAGGTCTCATAGACTGGTTGGTGTGGTTTAGGACAGTATAACATAATTACATTTTAAATTATGATACCTAATATGAATGCAATGATCACTATTATTAATATCATTAATGTTTTATACTACATCACAATGTCAGATTTAACTAAGGATGTAAATCTGTATCAGTAGTTTGATCAGAGGAGGATGGATCCCCTTTGTGAGTCTGGTTCCTCCCAAGGTTTCTTCCTCCAGCCTTGAGGGAGTTTTTCCTTGCCACTGTTGCCTTCGGCTTGCTCACATCGGGCTTAGATTCAGTTTGTTTGATATTAAATATGTAAAGCTGCTTTGTGACAACGCCCATTGTAAACAGCGCTATAGAAATAAATTTTGATTGATTGATTGTTTGAATTATAAACTATATCACTGAACTAAATGACTACACTCCCTGTGTAGCTGAATGCTTGTGACAGTCATTTTAGCCACAGTAAGTATACACAAACCAGCTCAGGAGCAGGATTACTGATTATTAGTAGATGGCTCTCATCATTATGGAGGAATTTAATCCAAAATGGTCATCATCTACCAGCCCTGCTGCTGTCTGAAGTATCTGCTAGTAGCAGCGACAGTTTATTCATTTTTATAGTTCACAGTAAGTCATACTGTGTTCTAAACCACACCCACTAGTCTGAGACCTTCGTTAAGACCTTCATGAGAGTTGAGGTAGTTGAAATAACTTTTGTTGATGTATTTTTCTGAAAATTAGACTATTTTGGCGACCATTGACTTCTAGTCTTGATTAGCATCATTATCCTTGCATCTAAACTAAAGTCAGACTGAATTGCTGCCTAATTGTCTGGTGTATTCACTGTGTTTTCAGTTAAAAGGAAGAAGGCCATTCTCTCAGACAGTGAGGACGAGGAGGAAACAAGAGGTAACGTTCTCTCATCTGTCAGTTTCATCTGAACATCCTGTTTCTGGGATGAAACTCAGTTTTCTCTCTGCAGCTGTGAAGAAGAGCCGAGCCGTGTCTGATGATGACTCTGACAGTGATGCAGGCTCGGAGGCTCCTGATAAAACCGTAGCAGCTAAACTCAGAGAGCTGGGCTCAGACAGCGAGGAAGAGGAGGACAGGATGAAGATGGACGGAGGAAAAAAAGATGAGAAAACACTCTTTGGCAGCGACAGCGACTCGGACAATAACGAGGAAGAGTGAGTGGAATTTATTCTTAATTTTTGAATGGCTGATAAAGGACATACAGACACTACACTGTTCATGACTGTGTGTTTAACCCCCTGGAGTCTGAGGGTATTTCAGACACTCTGATGTCTAATTTTACAAATTACACTCATCTAAAATATTTTTTTAACAAAGTGTTACACAGGCTTTAGTTCAGCATAAACTCAGCAACAACAGTGTCTGAACAGTAAGAGTGTCATAAATCTATATTCTGATTAAATCTGCTCTAAACTTAGACTTTACAAAAACCTGTTTTCAGATGTGCTGATATATTGTGAAAAAACACTCAACATTTCTAGCCAAGACTTTTGAGCTCAGAACTGAATAAACAGAGGTGTTGGCTACACACTGCTCATTACAGTTTTTAGAAATTGTATGTGGTTTTATTTCTAAAGCTTAACTAATGTGAGGCGACACTCCGTTTTCACTCATTCAGTGGTTCTTAGATTGAATATGTCTAAAAGGTCTTTGTTCAGGTGATAGCTCATTTATTTGATGTGCTGTCTTTGCACATTCCACACATTCCAAGGCCGAAAATACACGAATGGAATGTCCAGAATTACAGTGTCATTATCATATGAATGACAGATTGTGACATTTGGCAGGAAAAACTGTGCAGCTGTCTGACTCGCTCTGAAAAATGTCTGCTTATTTAAGCTCCTCACAAATATCTAAAAATAGATTTTGATTCAAACTGTATACAGTATATTTGAGAAGTAGACCCTTTAAGGTTCTGCGGTATGTTTAGTTTTGTTTCTAGGATGAAATCTCGCAGAGTTATGTAAGTGTTTATGCAGAATTTTGTTAATATGCCTCCAGTGGGAGCGCCGACTCCAGAGTGTTAATCTGCTCTTGTTTGTGTCTTGTAGGAAAATGATAGCAGACATCTTTGGAGAATCAGGCGATGAGGAGGAAGAGGAGTTCACTGTGAGACACTTTGAACAGTCCCATAATGCAACCCTTTCAGCCACTCTTCTGTTCTAAACTCATCGGTGTGTGTGTGTGTGTGTGAGCAGGGTTTTAATCAGGAGGATCTGGAGGGAGAGAAGCATCAGGCTCAGGCGGCAGGACACAATCAGTTGGCCGATGATTCAGACTCGGATGATGACGTGGACAGAGGAAAAGAGTGAGCGACCCTTTGTTTCACTAAAATTTAAAACCACTTCCCTTTCAGGACCCTACATAAGATTTTTAACTGAACACGGACAGAGAAGTTAGTGGAATTCTTGTCTCGCATCAACTACAAATGCTTGATTGATACAAAACACACCGTTTGTTTATACTTACTGTTGACACCTGAAGCACACCTCCCCCAAAACAAAGCATTTTTAAGGATGCTCAGCATGTAATATAACCATCACAGCAGCTGTGAGGCACTGTTGAACAGTACCTTATTTACTTGCTCACATCAGCATAAAACATGTATGTTCATTTGTACCGTAACTGAAATGTAAAGTGACATAACTGCTGTTAACCTGTAGTAGTACAAAGCTTTTAAAAATGAGCCTAAATGTGGGTCTGCATTTTTAATTCTTGACATGGGGCTCACGTTTCAGTATTCTTACTATGTTTTATACAAAATTTGAATTTTAAAAAATGGTCACGTTGCACAAATGAACATTAGAGCTCTGAGGAAGGAGGAGAGCTGGACCAGGTGTTTGATTATTGCTGATCATTTATATTTTAATTTTTATATATTTTTATTTTTATTCATTTATTATTATTATTATTTTAATTATATATTTTTATTTTTATATTTCTAATTAATTTATTTTTATTTTGTTATATTTTTATTTTTTTATATATATTTTTATTTTTTATTTATTTATTATTATAATTATATATTTTAATTTTTATATTTTTATTTTATGTAAAATTTGCATTTTTTAGATTCTACTCTTTAAACTTGCACTTTTTAATTTACATTTTTAAAAGCTTTGTGTGGGCAGACTGTCATCTAAGCATTTCGCTGCAAGTTGTACCATGTATTACTACATATCTGACAAATAAAATTAGATTTGATCATTTGCAAACTTGGATGTACACTGAATATAATTGCATTAGAAGTCATAATTACTTTAGTATAAATAGCACATTTCAACAGTAGTGTGAATTGCCATAATGCAGGACACCTCAGTTCTGTTTGATATAGGTGTTCCCAAATAAAGGGATAATACAGACTGTGATGAAAGTCACAGCTTCTCAGATAAATCATTTATAGGCTACATACTGCAGTAAAAATGCAAAAATATCCCACATTAGCCGAAATCTCCTGACTGGAGCGTGATATGAATATTGAAGTCTTTCAGATGAATAACTGGATGTTTTATTACGTTTATTTTTATAATAACTGATCATATTGTGTGATTGTGTGTGTGTTCTGTAGCACGTCGCTCATGTCTGATTTCGACATCATGCTGGCACGAAAGAAAGCTCAGAGCAATAAGCGCAGGCGGCACCGAGACGGAGGCACGTTCATCAGTGATGCAGATGATGTGGTCAACGCCATGATTACTAAGATGACCGAAGCTGCAGAGGTGTGTTCTGTGTGTTTGTGGCTTTGCTTTACTCTAACTGTGTTTAAGAAAGTTTACTTTGGGGGTACAGAGTGGCTCAGCAGGCTGACACTGACACTATGACCAGAGGATCACGAGTTTGAATCCCGGTCATGCTGTTTGGCATCAA
This sequence comes from Crenuchus spilurus, assembly GCA_036984385.1. Lineage (NCBI taxonomy): Eukaryota > Metazoa > Chordata > Actinopteri > Characiformes > Crenuchidae > Crenuchus > Crenuchus spilurus. The sequence continues at coordinate 9,483 of BRDA01011830.1, forward strand.
CAGCCTGAGCCCAAGAGAGTAAAAATTGGCAGGTAGATGGCGCTCTCTCTCCCTGTCACTCACACATTGTAATGTCTGCTGGCTCAGGCGTCTACTGATTGGTCCATTCAGAGCTGGGAATCCTGAGCTTTCCTCTGAGCGTGTTGGCTCCTCAGTGACGGTGTATCAGTGGTAGTTAGAAAAGAGGCGTGGCCACATCACACAGCGGAGGAGGCTTGTGTTTGTCTTCACCCTCCTAGAGTCAGGGACAGTGCAAAGTGATGAGGAGAATGGAGAAAATTGGCAAAAAAAAGAAAGTATGTACTTCTTTTAGAGTGTTTTGAATGGGAGGAAAACTGTAAATACGAGTTCTGCTTAAGTGGGTTGTTTAAAGCCACACAGCCGAGTGTGTTTGATCATTAAGGGTCTGGATTGTGGATTGTAGCTGGTAGGAATGTGATTTTGAGCTGCAGAAAGTCTTTGTTTTGCAACTTGAATTATGCATTTAAAATGAATCTGAACTCTCTTTGATGTTAAGAGGTTATGTAATGTGTGTGTGTGTGTGTGTGTACAGGAGGATCGAACGCTGAACAGCCAGAAGAAGCCAGCACTGAAAAAGCTGATGCTTCTGCCCACAGTAGTAATGCATTTAAAGAAGTAGGTACTTTTTAATGAGCTTTCGTTTCCTCTGAAGGGGTAAATCTGTGTGTTTTGTTTATACAGACCATTTTGTAAAAGTATAAACCTTGTAAATGGACTATTTTATCAGAAACACGTGAACAACAGTGCCGTATAAAAAGCCTCAGTGGTCACTTGATGCTTCTGTGTTTAGAGAGACACCAGCATGTCAAATATTTTATGTGTTTTCAGCATAGCAGCGACACTCGGACGTTAAAATGTGTGTTTCTGGGGGTTTTAAACACTTCTTTTGAAAGTTAAAGATGGCAGCAGATGAACTAAACCTCCGAGATGTGTGTGTGAGGTCAGTGTTTCAGATGAAATGGTCTGTAAGTCTGAAATCTGAGCTGTGCTCTTCAGGCAGGATCTGAAGGAGACGTTCATAGACAGCGGTGTGATGACTGCGATAAAGGAGTGGATCAGTCCTCTGCCTGATAAAAGTCTCCCAGCGCTGAAGATCAGAGAGGAGCTCCTCCGGATCCTGCAGGAGGTCAGCAGATTATAAAAGATTCTCTCAACAGACTGACAGGCAGTGTAGCATCTCCTTAAAGCTGATCTGGCTGAGTCGATGCTCCTGAACAGCAGGAGGGACGACTACCAGTACACGGAGTTTCGAGTCTCTGGGCCTTGGCCTGCACAATACGGTCTTACAGTTATAAATAAACTGCCGTTATAAATGAATGTATGTTGTCTGGTCTTCTTCTCCAGTTGCCGAGTGTTAGCCAGGAGACTCTGAAGATGAGTGGAATTGGCAGAGCTGTTATGTTCCTCTACAAACACCCCAAAGAGTCTCGACCAAACAAAGACCTTGCTCTCAAGCTAATCAGTATGTTCTCACACACACCTTTCTGTTAAATAAATAGCTCCACATATGAGACCCCGTCAGGGAAAACCGGGTCAAAGTCTTTTTTCAAATATGAGTTATTAGCATATTAGTAAAGAGTGCTGTTAAAGGAAGCCTCACACAAGGTTTCAGCTGATTATTTCTCAGACTTACAGAGGCGCGGCATACAGAGGCGCGGCATACAGAGGCGCGGCATACAGAGGCGCGGCATACAGAGGCGCGGCATACAGAGGCGCGGCATTCAGAGGCGCGGCATTCAGAGGCGCGGCATTCAGAGGCGCGGCATTCAGAGGCGCGGCATACAGAGGCGTGGCATTCAGAGGCGTGGCATACTGATGCTCAACTCAGTTTTTTTGTGTCACAAGACATTAATACATCAGAAACGCTTTAAAGTTAACCAAAACAATCCAAATCTACCGAAAAAGCTAAACGGCTAAAATCGCTGTGTTTACATCTGACCTGCTCACGTTTGGTGGATGAGCTCAAACACGTTTCAGTGAAGAGAAGTAGAAGTAGAAATTTGTTGAATGACTTACTGCACGAAAACAACTTTTTTAGTGAATTTAAGTTTTGTTTTTGATCAAAACATGTCCTACGATACATATCTGAGACTGTTATCTTTCATTACGGCGGTAAAACCGAGCGGCTAAGTTTAGTCACTAATGTGAGTGACAGGCTGAACGACACCATATCTCAATAAGTTACCCAGCGACTTTGGCCTGGCGTTTCATAGCGCGGTCACGTATTTGAGATTTAGTCCGTCAGCCAAGCCATTTTCAGAGTTTAAATTCAGTTTATTTACTTTACAAAGCAAACGAACGATAGAGCTCGTTAGTCACTGTGAGTACGGTGTCTGAAACCACATCCAGGTCTTCATTTAGATACACAGACGCTTTAACGGTAATTAGAACCTGAATATTAGCTTTGTCATCAGTTCTCTTTTGTGACAAATGTGATCGGAGTCAGATTCAGTACACCTGCTGCCTGCTGGGGCACTTTTACTATATTTATATCATTTTCAGTAACTCGTACTGTCAAGAACTGCGGCTCTAGGTGACCTAAATGAACCCTTTCATGCATGAATGATGAGAAATCTATGATGATTTCCCTCCAAAATGTTTTATCCACCTTTCAGTCTGATTAACATAGGTCAGTCATTTTTGTTTACCATGTGTTTTGTTGCGCTTGCAGTTACTAACCACCAGGGGGGGCGTGACGAGAGAAAGAAGCTGTCGTGCAATTCTAACATTAAAACCAATACATGTAGACATTAACTGTCCATCATGCATGAAAGGATGCTGTGTAGGGCTGACAGATGTTTTTTTCAGGACTGATGTAGATTATTAGTAATCAGGTAATATTTAGTAACGGTGAGATGATGTGCTCTCTTATGCACAACGTAAACACTGAAAACCCTGTTTGACTGGATGTGTGCAGGACAGTTGTATTTTAGTGTTAGAAGTAATTTAATGTCTGCTGATTGGCTACCTCAGCTGGACCTGTTAGTGGTGTAGTGTATTGGTACTTAATGTTCTTTCTGTGTGCAGATGAATGGTCGAGGCCGATCTTTGGCTTGTCGTCTAATTATAAGTGCATGACGAGAGAGGAAAGACAGCAGAGAGACCTGGATCAGCAGATCGCCCCCCGCAGGCGACTCAGGTACACAGCACTCTTATTCAGAGACTTATACATGGATAACGTTTTGGTTCAGACAACAAACATGATTTACAGGTAATAAAGTCACCAGTGGGCGGAGCTACAAGTTTCTGATAGTTTCATCTGTTTTTGTCCTGTCTTCATTCACTCTGACTGTCATTATTTCATTTTCTACTAGTTCTTTTCTTTCAGTTTCATGCTGTATTTCAACCTCTCTGTCTGTTCCTCTCACCTCTCCCTACCCAAAACAACTACCCCACTGACACACATACACACACACACACACACGGAAGCGAGCCCCAGAAGGCCGAGAGATCAGAGGAACCCGACGTCTTTGGGCCCCTCAGGTTTTGTGTGTGAGAGAATGTGCATGACTGCTCTGAATGCCGTGCACATCAGTGTGAGACTGAACAAAACCCAAATATACACACATCCAACAGTCAGAGCTGAGAGCTGATTGGCTGACAGGTTTTGTACTGACACAGTTTCAGACATTGTCCAGGGGGAGAAAAACTGATGAGAGATATTAGCTTTTACACAAGGAACACTTTTTTTTTCATGCTCTTGTAAATGGAGAAAATGTAAATGGTGCCATCTTGTGGCCAAATTATGAAATGCTCATTTTAGAGTTATACCTATATTTAAATAATATACAGTGGTAACCCTACTTAGGAGTTTAATCTGTGCAAGAGCCGAGCTCGTTAGCTGGTTTGCTCGTTAGCTGGATGCATTTTCCCCATAAGAATACATGTAAAACTGATTAATCCATGTCAGCCGGCCAATATACAGTATACTTTAATATGCTAAATAATGTGTTTATATGGGTTTTTAAAACATAAACGAGACGACGACGGCGCTCGTGTAGGCTGGCGGCTAAGGAGGACAGGAGGACGGGCGTACGTGTATGGCATGGTTACACTTATCATATGAAAAGTAAAAGTAAAATGTATCTAACTTTCTTGTTCACTACCTTTTGCTGTTTTTGTGTCACTTTCACTAGCACTTTCACTGGACAGCGGTCAAAGGTAATGACTGTCCTCTTCTTCTACGCTAGCATCTAGGAGATGCTACGACCGCTGCGCCCCTAGCGGTTGGCATACTTGAACAAATTTACGGTACTCGTTACTTGGAATTTTACTCGTTACCTGGAACAAAAATATTCCGAGATCTCGACTTGTTACCTGGAATACTCGTTAGTGGGTTTGCTCGTAAGTAGGGTTACAATGGTAGTCTTACCCAACCCAGTGCTTCATAAAGATGATAGCAATTGATGATGATATACAGCATATGTTTTAATATCATTATGATATGCTCGTGAACATACAGACATGCAGTACATACATATTTTGTGACTCTGTCTTCCCACCTACACCTCCATCCAAAGGCATCTGTCATTTTTTGGGGGGTTAGCACAAATGTAAACAATAATGGTAGCAAGCTGTTGTACTCCCCTGTGTAATGATGCTAGGTAATGTGTGTTTTGGGCCATTTTCGGTTCGGTTCAGTAATAAGATGAAGTGGTGAAGTGTTTGTCATTCACCATAAAAATGTGCAGAACTGAATGGTGAGGAGTGAGAGCCACTTACAGCTGCTGCCACTTTAAACATTGTGTATTGTACCCAAAGCTGAAATTGGAGTCCAGATTTGAGACCAGAGACCAGATTTCACTGTTTATGTTTACTGTGGTCAATAAAAAGTGTGACGAGGAGATGTTCTGTGAATCCTGGCTGTGGTCTGGGTCTGTGTTGACATTTCACTCTAATCTCTCCCTCATGTGTCCATCTCTCACTGCTTCTTTCTGTTGAAACTGTGTGTGTGTGTGTGTTCTTTTAGTGCATCAGTCTGTAGACTAATGAAGGTAGAGCTGGACGATATGGCCAAAAATGTCATCACGATAAATGTTTCTATATTGATCAATCTCGATAATTATCACAATATAAAATTTTCTAACACTGTCATAGTTTTAAACATCTTTCTACAAACATCTAACTAAATACATGAAATGTTACTGTTTAAAATATTAAAATGTTTATTGTCAGAACATAATATTGTCGCGTGGACGAGAAAGACGTTTACAGTCGTCGCTTTATTGTTAAAACTTACAGTGATTGCTGTCGGCCACAGTCATTCCAAAATAACAACAGGCTAGAGAGCCAAGCTAACAGGCTAATGCTAGCACTCGGGCTGACCCACATACAGCGAGCCCCTCTCTTTCTCACACAAACAGACGGGCACACTACGCTCTCCACCAATCACATGCTTGTGTTAAACACAACAGTGTGTTTTGGCGGCGCTGGTGAGGAGGAGGAGCTAACAAGCAGCAGTATTAGATGTCTGAACTCACCGTCAAGCTGCTTAGACGTGAAATGGAAACGTAAATGCTTATCAAATTCTTTATTTTATTATTTGGAATGTGTTGCTTTTTTATTACATTTACAGAGCAAATTTAGTTTGTTTTTTGTGAACAATACAATGAACGATATACGATGCAGCAAAATCGCAGGAGAGTCCTGATTGGTATCTGGCTCAAAACAATAAATGTATGTTTTTGATCCAGTTAGTTTTGTTTCTGTTGCATTTTTGCGAGCGAACCAAAGACCTTTGTATGATATGCCTACGTCCTGTCGTCAGCACTTACGTTGGGTGCATCGTCCTACACTTGACATTGATTGGTTTGTAGTGTGTCTGACGTTGGTGCGTTTACACCTTATTCTTCTTGTTATTGAATGGATAAGGAACGCCTGCCTCAACTTCCTGTATTTGGTCTAAAAGTCCGAACCTTCTAGAAAAGTGTTTTCACACTGCACACGAACCGGACCGAAACCACCTCGTTTGGTTGGACCAAATTTGGTCTGGACTGTGTTTCTGGCCCCTTTCACACCTGCTAGTTTGGTTCGGACCAAACAATGTAGGTGTGTAAGCATCCTTAGTAATCTCTGTGCATATGGTTCAGTTAACAGCACTCGGTTTGATTAGCTGAGATTTGGGCTTTGCGTCAGTCAAACTTGCAGCCTGTTATGCACACATTTTGCAGTGTTAAGCAAGCAGGATGTGACCTGAACAGCCAACATCTCATATTCTACATAAACACCAGCTAAAATAATAACTGCATGTCTTGCACTGCAGATCTTCAGTGAAGCGTAAAGTGGAGCATTTTGAGTTCAAAAATAAGTAGAAGTTTTAAAATGTCCCTTAAAAGACGAGTGTTGTTCATCAGGAAGTGAAAAAGCCATCACAAACTGAACTTCCTGATGTACTGATCTTCAAAGTCTCTCGTCACAACAGCAGAATTTTTTATTTAATTGCCTTAATGTGGCCCAGATCTGACTTTTCAGGGTTCTGTGGATTTTGTAACAAAGTCACACGACGCAAACGGAAACTAGCCCAAAATCTAAAGTGACACACACATTTCAAGGAAGCGTAAATCTTCTTCAGATCTTCTTTCTTTCATTTGGTACATAAACCCTGCAAACAGTAAACTCTAAAGTTTTACCGGAGACTGTATTTTTGCAAACCTGGCAACCCTGAACTGTCAAGATTCTTAAATCTTATCTGAGAAAAAAATCAGATTTGGGCAACGTGGCTTGTAATGTGAACGTAGCCAAAATCGCTCAAGCTACATTAGCGGAGTCATGTGCTTCAGCACCCCCTGGTGTTCAAAATATACTGTCGCATTACCTGGCAAAGCAGAACACACATGATATCCAGCTCCTAATGCATATTTCTTACATTTTTACATCACAATGTGTTGTTACACCCCTGTTGATGACTGCAGTGCACCCAAATCCAATCCTGCTGCTCTGACTGCGCTGTGGTTGTTTTTGTGGTGGAAAGCATGTCTACTGTTTTCTGGTCAAGCTAACTGGATACTGACCTGTGTGTGATTTCTACAGTTCAGGTGGACAGACACCTCGAAGAGATCTGGAGAAGGTGCTGACAGGAGAGGAGAAGTGAGTATGACACTTAAAAATACAGCGACGTTCATCTACAAACGTATTTCAATGCAAAATTAATGTCTTCTCTCGCTCTCTCTCTCTCTCGCGCACTCTCGCTCTCTCTCTATTTCTCTCTCTCTCTCTATTTCTATCTCTCTCTCTCTCGTGCATGCTCTCTCTCCCTCCCTCTCTTGTGCTCTCTTTTTCTCTTGCGCTCTCTCGCTCGCTCGCTCGCTCTCTCGCTCTCTCGCTCTCTCTCTCTCTTGCGCCCTCTCTCTTGCGCCCTCTCTCTCTCTTGCGCCCTCTCTCTCTCTCGCGCCCTCTCTCTCTCTCGCGCCCTCTCTCTCTCTCTCGCCCTCTCTCTTGCGCCCTCTCTCTCCCTCTCTTGCGCTCTCTCTCTCCCTCTCTTGCGCTCTCTCTCTCGCGCCCTCTCTCTCTCTCGCGCCCTCTCTCTCTCTCGCGCCCTCTCTCTCTCTCGCGCCCTCTCTCTCTCTCGCGCCCTCTCTCTTGCGCCCTCTCTCTCCCTCTCTTGCGCTCGCTCTCTCTCCCTCTCTTGCGCTCTCTCTCTCTCCCTCTCTTGCGCTCTCTCTCTTGCGCTCATTCTCTCTTTCAGAGCACTGCGGCCGGGTGATCCCGGGTTTTGTGCACGAGCTCGAGTGCCCATGCCCTCCAATAAGGACTATGTGGTTCGGCCCAAATGGAACGTGGAGTCAGATTCAAACCGGGTTAGTGAAAGGACAGTTACATTGTGTAAAATGTCTCATCCAGAAATGATTTGGTCCCTCAGACATACACACTGTAATCGTACCACGTTAGAAGAATTAGGTTCACCCAGAAATCATTTTTTACAAATGTTCACTTTTCTTAGATGATGATCCACATTTTTTGCTATTCCAGGACATGTTTTGCATCTTTTGTTTAGAACTGGATCTGCAAGGCTAATATAGCTAACAAACACTAGAACTCATTAGTCACCTAAGTTAGCCTGTTTGTTTCTGTCAGAACTTCTCTCACTTTGCTCAGACGCGTCCAGATATAATTTTTTGGTTTTAAAGACTAAATATGCTTAACTGTGTGTTTCCAGGCTTCTAGCTTTGGTGTTTTTGTTTGTTTACTGTGTATTTGTAGCAGGTCAACGATCCAGCCACCCGAATGAGCTCAGGTTGTTCAAGGCTGTGCTGATTTGGTTTTGAAATGGGTTTTTGTATAAATGTGCATGTTATATGTAAAATATTTGTATTTTTTATTGTTATTACAGGTACATTTTAGTGGCATATGAAGGGTGTCCTGTTTGCTTCTTTACTCAAACGACTGAATAACTTTAATACTAATGAAGATATGGTGACGATATTTGGACTAAATATACCTCAGTCTGTGTGAAAAAGGCTGATATTCATGATTACAGTGTGAGTAGACGGGTGTTAATTTCTGATGACTAATATCTGCGGCTGTAGGAATGGAAGCCGGCGCCCGTCCAGCCATCTCCATCAGTCTTCTGCCGCTGCAGTGACACATTAAAGCCCTCAGGTATCCTTATGGACACAGTGTCTGTGAATAAATGAGTATGTCTGTGTGTGTATGCCCAGATATGGTTGGCACTCTGTCCTGGGTGAAGTATTGGGTAAAGAAGCAAACGGGACCCCCTGTATGTGTGTCGGGTTGTGTGTGTTTCATGCTTTTATTTTAGACTGGAGTTCGGACTGTATTGACGTTTTGTCCCACAATACTTTAGGAATGATCTGTTTATTGGAGGGTTTTTAGGTTGGTGACACATTGATCAGACAGTTTGGTCTGATTATTAGAGAGGCAGTAAGAGAGGCATCAGTCGCCTGGAGAAGCACAAGCGGCGTTTGGCTGAGCAGAGGAAGCAGCGGCGCGTGCAAGGAGCTGTGAAAATCAGCGTGGAGGGGAACCGCATGCCCCTGTAATACACACAGCAGCCTGTGGGGGGCAGTAAGTGACCATGTGCTGCATGCTGCACTGTGTGCAGTGTGGTGAAGGCAGATAGCTTTGGTCGCCTCCCTGGTTTTTACAGCAGTTCTCATATAAAGGGAAGGATGCATGTTTGTGCACACTAGCTCAGTCCTGTGGAAGTGCATATTGGAGCATGATGAAGGGATAGTTCATCCTGAAATTGCCAAATTAGGGAAAAAAATACTAATGTTGTAATTGTGTGTCTGTAGTTTGTGTCTTTAGTTTTACACTGGGGCTAGGATGCTAATGTACCCCGGGTCCATGTTGCCAACGTAGCCCGGGGCTATGACGCCAACGTAGCCCGGGGCTATGACGCCAACGTAGCCCGGGGCTATGACGCCAACGTAGCCCGGGGCTATGA
>BRDA01011832.1:0-37966 GCA_036984385.1 Crenuchus spilurus
TTGTAGAACTGTTCAATTTCTTCATCTTGCTTGTCCGCGGTTGGTGCATAACACTGAATAAGGGTCATATCTCTTGGCTTTGAAGCAAATGTGGCAGATATGACTCTGCTGCTCACTGGATTGTAGGATTTTAGACATCTAGCAACTCTTCTGTGAATCCAAATGGCAACTCCATGATGTTCATGACCCTCTTTGCCTGAGAACAGCACTGTGTGTCCATCCTTTGTCTTGAAGTGTCCAGTGCCTGCCCACGTAGTCTCAGACAATCCACAAATGCTGATGTTCAGTCTTTCCAATTCACTACTAAGTATTGATAACTTTCCAAGTGAGTTTAGACCCCTCACATTCCATTGTCCAATCTTGACACAAAGTCTGCTGTTTAGCTTCTCTTCATCTTCTTTCCTTGTTGTATTGCGCAATACGACCTTTGATGAGCCAGTAGTAAACTTCTCAATACCCACCCTGTCTCTTACAGTGGGTACCGCGGACCTTTTTATCCTGGGCGACGTCCGAGCCAGTATGGCATTCTTAGTTTTTGACTTTATTTGTGCTCTGTGGGATAAATAGACTGAATAAGCATCCCAATCTCTTGTCAGCCCTGCAGTTGACTCGATGTTGTGCTAAGTTGCACCTAGCATACACCTCATCATGAAAAATCAACATTCAGTGTTATTAGCAGTAAAGCGACATAACACTTAAAGTTGTAAGAACCGTGCTGCAGCCCACAGTTCCAGGTCCCGTTGGATGGGGAGTGTGATTTTTTTGTCTCTTTGTCTGGAACCTCCTCTTCGACCTTACCATCAAGGGTGGCCCTACCAGGAGCATAGCTCCAGATGGTATCGCTCTTAGATTCAAAGGTTCTCTCAAGCTTCTCCACCACGGCAAGGTAGCGATCTCAGGAGAAGGGTTGTGTACAAATGGAAGAAATTCAAGACCACTGTTACCTTTTCAGGAGTGTCAACCAAGAAAAATCACTCCAAGAGCAAGGCGTGTAATAGTCAACGAGGTCACAAAGGACCCCAGAGTAACTTCTAAGCAACTGAAGGCCTCTCACACATTGGCTAATTAATGAGTCCACCATCAGGAGAACACTGAACAACAATGATGTGCATGGCAGGGTTGTAAGGAGAAAGTCACTGCTCTCCAAAAAGAACATTACTCCTCTTCTGCAGTTTACTAAAGATCACGTGGACAAACCAGAAGACTTTTGGAAGAATGTTTTGTGGATGGCTGAGAACAAAATATAACTTTTTGGTTTAAATGAAAAATGTTATGTTTGGAGAAATGAAAACACTGCATTCAGCATAAAAACCTTATCCCACCTGTGAAACATGGTGGTGGTAGTATCAGGTTTGGACCTGTTTTGCTGCATCTGGGCCAGGACAGCTTGCCATCATTGGTGGAACAATGAATTGTGAATTATATCAGAGAATTCTAAAGAAAATGTCAGGACATCTGTCCATGAACTGAATCTCAAGAGAAGGTGGGTCATGGAAACAGGCTGCTTACTATTTTTAAAACAACAAATAATGATCTTAAAATGATGAAATAATGAATAGATATAGAGATATATTCGATGACAGCAGTGTGCAGTTGTTCATACGTAATAAGAACATTCTCAGGCCTAATCCTAAAATAAACTTAAAGCTTAAACTCAAGAATTAATCAGGAATGACTTTGCCTTTTCAAATGTCAGGCACTTTTCAGAATCAGAATCAACAATTTTTGCCAAATATATTGTTACACACAAGGAATTTGTTTCCATTCATTGGTGTCACTCACAGTAACGAAACAATATGCAATGAACATATACATAGTAAACATGATATACTCCATCTGTGACAAGGGAATTTTGTTGAGAATATTGTAGTTAAATATTTGTTTTATTGAAACTGAAAATGAAGGTTATGAGATTCTTTTTCTCTCAGTAATCGTCAAGTTGTTGTCTTTTACTGTCTTATTTTTGCATCGAAGCATCAAACCTGTTGTGTAAAATAAATCTGCCTACAACTGTTTTAGTCTTTGTGCTAGGACCAAAACTAACTGCTAGTGACCACATCACTACATCGCTGGATCACAGACCACCTAAAAATGACAACTTATTTATTCAAATGTTTACTTTTAACTAAGACTTTGACATGGTGCCCCTTTCATCTATCTACAGCTTCTCTGCTCTGTTTATACACTCACTTGTATGCTAATCTTCTTTTTCTCTGGACATTTTTGTCCACACAGAGAAAGAAAGAGAGAGAGAGAGAGAGAGAGAGAGAGAGAACTTCTTTAAAGAAGAGAAGAAAATATACACGCAGGCTGGTGACGCCAGTGTTCCTGTTTATTAAACAGTCCTGATTACTGGGCATCTGCCTTGAAGTGGCTATTTTAGGCACATTATGTTACAACTCAGCATCACACACAGACACACACAGACACACACAGACACAGACACACACACACACACACACACACACACACACATACAGCCAGAGAAGTGCTCCCAGTGACTCCTGTTTCATTAACACTCCCCTGAATTGTCCACAGGGTTCCTGTCCCTTCCTGACCACAGCACATGACACTTCTGTAACACCTCAGACTAGCATATATAAATATATATACAAAGAGAGAGAGAGAAAGAAAGTGAGAGAGAGAGAGAGAGAGAGAGAGAATGAGAGAGAAATAGAGAGAGAGTGAAAGAGAGAAAGACCGAGAGAAATAGAGAGAGAGTGAAAGAGAGAGACTGAAAGAAATAGAGAGTGAGAAAGACAGAAAGAATGTGTGTGTGTGTGTGTGTGTGTGTGTGTGTGAGAGAGAGAGAGAGAGACAGAACGAAAGTGAGAGAGAGAGAATGAGAGAGAAATAGAGAGAGAGTGAAAGAGAGAAAGACCGAGAGAAATAGAGAGAGAGTGAAAGAGAGAGACTGAGAGAAATAGAGAATGAGAAAGACAGAAAGAATGTGTGTGTGTGTGTGTGTGAGAGAGAGAGAGAGAGAGAGAGAGAGAGAGACTCTGCAGTAGTCTGGGAGGCAGCAGGGGGTGATGTGTTTAAAGATTGAAAAGCGTAGAAGATAAATAGAGCAGCGGATGCCATCCATCACTTTAAACCCAGAGCAAGTAGTGACAAATCGATGTAAAACTGGCAGGCCTACAGCTAGAGGGAACATACAGTTTCTTTTAAAAACCATCAATGTTTCTGCTCTTGAGGAGAAAGAGGTTTGCTGTGTTATCTGGACTCTGTACTGAAGTGGCTGGTTTTAGTCTAGGCCCGGGCTGCCCAGCCATGGTTCTGTAGATCTACCAACCTGCACATTTTGGCTCCAAGCTTAACCTAACACACCTGATCCAGGAAATGAATACCATCTCAATGTTAGAGCCAAGTGTGTTGGATCTGAGCTCCAGGATGGTGGATCTCCAGGACCAGGACTGGGTAGGCTTGAGCTAAGCAGAGTGCTCTGTCTACACTAAATGTGTGTGTTCACTGTAGACAACAGCACAAGTAAACAGTCTCATCAGTCTCAATCAGAAACACAGCTGCGGACATCAACAGCTAACATTCAGTTGATTAATATTTCCTAACAGAGCTCCAGACCGCTTGCAGGAACAAAAAAAAAACAAAAGCGGAAATCTCACTAGTGGCAAAAACAAAGTCAAGCAGACTTAAAGCAGACTTCCACCAATTTGTGCCAAATGTCTGTCCAGTTTAGTCACAAATAGAGTCGTTCAGGGTTTTAATGTGATGTGATGCATTATAGAGAGATTATAGCGGTGATGATTGGAACCAGGGCTCGCAATGTCTACAATACAAATAGAGCCTTTTCAGTGAACATACACATGAGTTTTATATGTATGGTTAATAATGACACTGGAATAAATGTTTTGTTTGGCTACTAATCCACACACTTACTATGTGCCTCTCCACTCATCCTCCAGACCTTGATTTCCAAATGAAATGCAAAATTTACTTTCATCTGAAAACTTTGAACCACTGAGCTACAGTCCAGTCCTTTTTCTGCTTGGTCCAGGTACGATGCTTCTTTTGTTGTCTCTGGGTCATGATTGGCTTGACACAGAAATACAACAGTTGTAGGCCATGTCCTGGATATGTCTGTTTGGATCATTCTTTTTTGGCCTTTATAATAATTTTCTTTACCACTTAATCGTGTTTTGAGTATTTTGTCTATGGAGAAGTTAACGCTCTCTTCTGCTTGTCTTCTCTTTTTTGTGTCAGAGGTTGTTGATGTTTCTTCCAGCAATCCTCAATCCTTGGTGATCTTCCTCCAGTCTTGCCTCTCTTGTTATATAATTAGAGGCATTAACTGCTTCAGATGTATGGTTCCTATCAACACCTCTGTGAAGAATTCAGGTTCAGTAAGTCTTATATAATGTGGATTTCACATCAAACAACTCAGACTTTATTTATTTATTTATTTATTTATTTATTTATTTATTTATTTATTTATTATTATTGTTATTGTTATTATTGTTGTTGTTGTTGTAGTTGTTGTTGTATTTGTTGTTATTACTATTATTGTTGTTGTTGTTGTTGTTATTGTTGTAGTTGTTGTTATTACTATTATTGTTGTTGTTGTTTTTGTTGTTGTTATTGTTGTTGTTGTTGTTGTTTTTGTTGTTGTTATTGTTGTTGTTGTTGTTGTTGTTGTAGTAGTTGTTGTTGTTAATATTGTTGTTGTTGTTATTATTGTTGTTGTTGTTGTTGTTATTGTTGTTGTTGTAGTTGTTTTTGTTGTTGTTATTGTTGTTGTTGTAGTTGTTTTTGTTGTTGTTGTTTTTGTTGTTGTAGTTGTTTTTGTTGTTGTTATTGTTGTTGTAGTTGTTGTTAATATTGTTGTTGTTGTTATTATTGTTGTTGTTGTTATTATTGTTGTTGTTGTTGTTGTTGTTGTTGTTGTTGTTGTTGTTGTTGTTTTTGTTGTTGTTATTGTTATTGCTGTTGTTGTTGTTTTACCTGCAGGTCACATTACACCTCACGTATTCATTACTATGTTTTATTACTATGACTACATAATAATTTATCAATGAAACATCAAGACTTGCTTGACAAAATGAAGTCACTAGCCATTCTATAAAATCTTCATCCTTCTTGACCATCATCACTGTCACATTTCATGCACTAGTGCTTTTACATGATCATATCAGTCAAGGGGATGAAATGAGCAAAATGTGTTACAAAAAAAAAATTCTTGCCCAAACATATGAACCAATGTCAATTCTATAAACCTTTTCTCAGCATAAACCTAATTGTGACCTTCCCACCTGATCCAGCATCTTGGGCCACGCCCCCTGCCTGTTTGTCTCATGCCATGTGCTCGTGTCATGTCTGCATCTAGTCCACACCCCCAGTCATGTCTTGCTATATCTGAATATTTGCACTTGTGTCTCGTTCAAATTCACAGCCCTTCCCTATCCTTGTGTTGATTACGTGCCCTTCATATAACCTCCAGGTGTCGTAGTATCTCATCCATCATTTTACATCCAAGTCAAGGTGAAGTTCTCATTGTCAAGCCAAAAATTATGTCATTGCCACAATATTTTGGTTTGTTTAATAAAAGCATGTTTGTTTTGGAACCCTTGCTCTCTTCCTACTCCTCGCCAGCCATAACAAGTATACGTACTGTATCAGGCCTGAATGTGTGAACTCATGACTACAATGCCAATCTCTGGTTGTATTGAAAAGCTGTGAACATGTCTTATCAATAAAAATACAACTGCTAAAATGAAAAACTACTATTTTATTATTTTAGGACTAAAATTTCTCTTTAATTAAACGAAAGAGGTGGAATTAACCATGTTTTAATCTTCTTCTCTGTGGTTCAGGAAAGGATTATGTTGAGGTGGGAGCACAAGAACGGAAACATGGGTTCTGGCTCTAGTGAACAAACCAGTTTGTTTATTCATATTCCACTTCAGAGTCCCATTTCCTACAGTTTCCCCCTTTTTGCTGTCAGTAAATCAGTGTTATTTGCTCATTTCTATTATATTTGGCAACTGTCTGTCAAACTGGAGCTGGAATAATTTGTGATGATAAAAAAGGCTTATGTTCCTTTAACAAGAGCCATGTCATTGGAAGTGAGTATCATTGTAAGACTGGAGATCAGTGATGGAGTTCTCATTAGCATTGTACATTACAACTAATACCTCATCAATATGTATGATTTCAGATCATAAGCCAGGATAATGAGGCTGATGTGATAAAAAAATGTCCAGATAAATTTTTCAAAATGTCAAAAACCAAAGCCAGCGGATCAGAAAATGTGGTCATTTTGGGGCACTTTTTAAAATGTCTTGATTTTGACTTTAAACATTTTAAAATGTAAGAAAAATATTGTTTCCACATGTTTTACATCAAACATTTTGCTATATCTTACAAAAAACACATTTTAGATTTACAGAAAAATAAAAAAATAAAAAAATCTGGCAAAAAATATTTGGAGACATTTATTGACAAAAATGCAAATGAGGTTATTTTGAGTGATAAACATCTATATCATGATGACACTGAGCCTATATTGTGTCAAATTGTTAGGTAATTTTTCTTTAAAGGATTTTTTCAAAATGTCATAAAACCTAAGCCAGCAGGTCAGAAAAATGTGGTCATTTTGGGGCACATTATAAAATGTCTTGATTTTGACATTAAGCATTTTTTAAATCTAAGGAAAATATTATTTCCATGTGTTTTACATTAAACATTTTCTATTTCTTACCAAAAAAACACATTTTTTTGGATTGACAGAAAAATGTTTTAAAAATCTGGCAAAAATTATTTGGAGACATTTATTGACAAAAATTAAAATGAGGTTGAGTGATAAACATCTATATCATGATGACATTGAGCCCACATGAGACTTTGTGTCAAATTTTTAGAATTTTTTTCTTAAGTCTTCAATGAGCAAAGTGTGAGATTCTATTGAGATCATGACTATCAAGAGGAGACACAAGAAATATCTGAACACAGCCTCATCCACAGCAATCAGGATATTTCAGCCAAGAAAGAAACTTCAAACACCCAACATGGATGGTCAATGGTTGAGTTTTAAGGGCAATTGTGCAAAAGCTTTTGAGATTAGTTTTTGTTTTCACTGTTCTAGCAGCTGATTTGAACTAAAGCTCAAGCTTCCACTATGCTCAGCGGTTACTCATGAACACAATGCCAATAAGAACAAAAGTGAAAGCTTGTGTGAATTGGAATGGAGGATGAGAAAACACAATGGAACAAAATTTCCACTAAGCGATCATGATTTCCTACCCAGTTGTTTTCTGCAAGATTGGGATGATTGCATAATGCACATTACAACTTCTCTCATCCAATCTTTCCCATAAAATCATGTGTTGTGACTTTAGATATAGACACAGGCCAAAGCGGGAATTCCCATAACTCTAAGGAGTTATTGTAAAACCTGCTATTAAATTCACAGCCTGAGGCTACAAAACAATACATCACTGCAGTCCAAACACACCTACACATACAGCAGTAGATACAAAAATGGAAAGAGCATAGAAAAAATCCTTAAAAATCCTTTGTTGGTCAACGTGATGGACTGGATTTGGAGGATCTTCTCTTCTGTAGGAATGTTGTGTCTGGATCAGCTTTATCTGACTGGAATCATAGTGAAGTAAAAGAAATATCTATGTCTGGGATATGTCTGGATGCCACTCATCTGATCATATCACCTTTATTGCAGTCCAATGTGGGATGCCATTATGCTTAAAGGTCCCTGCACAGGATGTATAGAAGACTTGACAGAAATGAAACTAGTAGGTAGTGTTCAAAGGATTACACAACACCTACATAAACTTGTCAGGACGTTGGAAATACACTTACACAAACATTCATAAAGGCTTATTGGAATAGGCGTCATTGGTCATGTTTGATTAAAATGGACAAATGCAACCTTAAAGATACCTGTTTAAAAGCCTTTATGTGCTTATGTTGGTGTATGTCAGTTGTTATTGTGAGCTTATGTAGGTTTCATGTAGCCTTACAAACAGGACCCTACATGAACTCCCATTGATTAGAATAGCAATGACATATCCTGCTTTGTCTATAGATGACTTCTTTTATAGCTCATGTAAGTGATGTGGTACAAGACATGAGATATTCCTGGTGTAGATAAATACTTAAATATTTGACTCTTAGTCTTGGATGAGTGTAGTGTAAGACTTTATTGAGATCACGACTAATACTCAAGAGGAGACACATGAGAAATGAGAAATGTCTGGGTGCAGCTTGTCCACCTGAATTTGGATATATCAGAAAAAACACCAAACATGGCTGATCAGTGTTTAAGGGGACAATCTCAAACTTCATGCTGGTGAGATTACTGTTTGTTTTCATTCTTCTAGGAGCTGGTTTTAACCCAAACTCAAGCTTCCACTATGCTCAGTGGTCACTCATAAACACAATGCCAGAGGAACTGAATGAAGCAGAGTGATGGTGAAAGCTATGATTCAGAATGGAGGTGGAACAAAATTTCCAGGAAACAATAATGTTGGCCTGCCCAACTGTTTTCTGCTAGATTGGAATGGTTGCATAAGGCATGTTATCCTTTCACCTTCCAACTTCTCTTTTTCTGTCAAAATCCCATTTTGTTGTCACCAAATTCACAGGATAGTAAAAATGAATGTGTGAAATGCTTTGTTTATGTTTTGCTAAAAGGTGAGGATGAGTGTAGAGAGAAAAAAACAGTACACCAGAATGAAAAAAATGTGACTAGGAAAACCAGCCAAAGTCGCAAGGTAACTTATTGATATATTGTGTTGTTCAGCCTATCGATCACAATTTGCACTGAAAATAAGCCACTTTGTTTTTACTGCTGTAAATGAAAGATAATAGTCTCAAATCTAATGTAGTACATGTAAACCATTCACCAAATTTGCTGATTTTACCTGAAAAACATGTTCTGTGAACACTAAAAACTTCATGTGAACTACTTCCACAAGCTTGTTTGGTGTCATTCGGGTCCTGAACTACTTTTCTAGTGTTTGAGCTCATGTATCCCTCCACAAAGTGTAAGCAGGTCAGATGTCTTCAGCTGATGTAAACAGTGTGACTGTAGCCAGTCTCATCATTCATTATTAATGTCTGGTAGATTTGGATTTGTTTGGATTAACAGTTAATTATTTCTGATTTCTTCTGAAGTCCAAGAAGAATTCCAAACCAGTCAGGAACAAAGTTGATAAGAAGTGCATGTCATGGTTGGGTTATAAAAAATATCAAAATATCTGATGATCCCCAGAAGCACCATCAAATCCATTATCATCAAATGAAAAGAAGATGGTACCACAACAAACCTGCCAAGAAAGGGCCACCAACCAAAACTGCCAGACCGGGCAAGAAGGTCATTAATCAGAGAGGCAGAATCCAAAGGTAACCATAAAGGAGCTGCAAAGATTGGAGTATCTGACCTTACAACCACAATAAGCTGTACAATAAGCTGCAAACTCCATAGAGTTGGGCTTTATGGAAGTGTGGCCAGAAAAAAGCCTTTATTTACAGACAAAAATAGGAAGGCTCATTTTGAGTTTGCCAAAAGACAAATGTATGGAGGAAGGTGCTCTCATCAGATAAGACCAAAATTAAACTTTTTTTGTTGGCACAGATTAGAGGACTATTTCTTATGATAGTGTTACATACACAACCACCAGAATAAAGCTTTATAGGTTTGTGTACACTGTAAAACCCTATACAAATGAATTCCTCCAGATTGTTTAATTGTTTAAGTAGTATAACTTACTACTGCTTGAGGATTATCATAGATTTAATGTTTCTGCTGGGACTTTCATTATATTCTGTTTTTTTTTAATGTAGCACTATTTGCTTGAAGCACAAATTCCTGAAATTAGTCATGGAGTGCCTCCCCTCAATTTAGTGTTTACCTGCTCTAACACTGTCACTTTAGCTGGGGAAGGTCTTGGTAATGAGCTGTGTAGTTGAATCTGATCAAAAATCAGGATAAGGGTACTGTGAGATTTGGAACCACTTACTTAGCATGAACTTTTTCTTTATTCTCCACCCACTGGAAACTAAAACTTGATTGATTCATTGAACTGTAATTGTCTAAGTACAATGCCAATATTTTATTCTCAGTAGAACATAACACAGATGTTGAGAGTGATGCCTTTTTAAATTAGAATTTGATGGAAGCAACAGATCTAAGAAAAGAAACAAAAGGGTGGAAAATACTAATAATGGCACTAATAAAAAAAACATCTGCAACTAAGTCACATGACTGGGTATAAAAACAGATTTTTTACTGAATGTGTTGTGCACTGAAGAAGAAAACTGATATCACATGAAAAGATTCATGTGTACATTGTAAAAATCATTCAGCAGCACCCCCACCCCCTCCCCCCACCCCTAGATCTGTGCTACATCTGTGTTATGCTGATGATGGCAACACCTCCAGACCTCACCTTGAGTAACTTTTACAGTACAATAACTCAGGGTGAGTCAGTCCTATTCTACACCTTTCTTCAAACTGCTTTTGTGGAGCTGAGCAGTTTCCAGACTTGCAGACAGAGCAGTTTCCAGAGAGCTGTAGTTATGTAAAAGTGCCTGACATCACACTGATGTCTTCAATCTTTTGGCACATTCCCTTCAGACCTGTCTGGAAAAAGATGCAGGTGGATCCAGAGAGATGAACAGCTGTGTGTGTGTGTGTGTGTGTGTGTGTGTGTGTGTGTGTGTGTGTGTGTGTGTGTACAAGCCTTGAGGTGACCTGACTCTGAATCTTTTGATGATATTAAGAATTGTAATCTTGCACTGAGAAACATTGTCTTTGATCTTACTGCCTATTCTCAAAGTTTAGCCTAGCATGGCCTTTGGTGGAGGCTCCTTTTATTCTCAGTCTTGATGATCTCACATGTTACCAGTAATCCTGCTAATTGTGGAACCTTCTAGGACAATGTTACTTGTTATTTTTCAGTCTATTTTGTCTCTGTCCCAACGTTTTTAAGTGTGCCCCAAATATTTTGGAAATGGGGTTTGGTTTCATGTTACTTCACCCAAGGTACACAGTATTATAGTAGATATAATATAAAAACATAGTATACATGATAAGCAATAATATACATTTTGTAATCACAATACATAGCATTATACATATATATATATATATATAGTATCCTTAATGTGCAATTATATATATAGTACACATGATATATAGTACTATACAGTATTCAATATATATAATATAATATAATATAATATATTACAAATAGTACCTATGAAGTACAATATTATATTTGACATATATTAGCATTTATATTAATAATGTAAAATTTATATTTATATTAATAATGACTATATTTTATTATGTTGTATTTAATTATAGTTAGTTCAGTTCAAAAATCCCAATAAAAACAGCAATAAGTGAGCATGTGTGTATGTGAGTGTGTACTTCTGCGTGCGTGACAAAATTCTGCACAGGAGTGTGAATTTCACAGCTTGGCTTCATCTACGTGTCTCCAATGAATTAACGAACGCAAAATCTGCCCTGAAGCCCTGCTGCACATCCCAGAGCACACACACACACACACACACACACACCAGAGAACCTGTTTTCACCCAGGACAGACATGAGCAGCTTTTTCCATTGACAAGAACTACGCCAGGGGCTACTGTAACCCTATAGGACACGACAAAATGAGCAGTGAGAAAACTGCAGGACAAACAGGATACAGTCTTCTACAAGCTGCCCCGTATCATCATTATCCCAACAGCTCTAAATACAACACAAAGACTGCTACACATAATATACAATATTATATGTTGTACACATGATATACAAATCAGAAATCACAGGGTTTCTTACATTTATGTTGACTTCTATTTCGGTGCAGACATTGTGAGCCCAAGATATTTTATCTTTTTTCTGTCATATATGTAATTAGTCCACACGTACAGACAATGTACTTTATTATATACATCCATCCATCCATCCATCATCCTCCGCTTATCTGTTGTCTGGGTCGCGGGGGTAACAACCCAAACAAAGAAGACTAGACGTCCCTCTCCCCAGCCACCTCTTCCAACTCATATGGGAGGATTCCAAGGTGTTCCCAGGCCAGCTGAGAGATATAATGTCTCCAGCATGTCCTAAGTCTTCCCTGGGGTCTACCCCCATCTAGACATGCCCGGAACACCTCACCCGCTGTATTATATACAGTGCACATAATACACAGTTACATATATGATCTAAAATGCTGCACAAGTACTGAATAATCATAATTATTATCATTGATTCTTTAGCTGAGTCTGCAAAGTATCCTCACCTTCTGCAAGCTGTCTCTCAGGCTGCACAGCAGACATGCACATAATGCTTTATGAATGTATATTCATCTTAATGTGTGCACATGGACAGGCCAGCTGATGATTATTTTGTATGGCAGAGGTCCTTTACACAACACGTGAAATATACGACAAACACAGAGTAACACACATGCACACACTCCTGCTGAACACATTACTCAGTCAGGATTGCAGGACTGTGATTCTTTCTCTTTCTTTCTCTCCTCAGGTTACAGGTATAGTGCACCTTTGTGTTTCCTCTCTGGAGGATATAGCAGTGAAGGTGAGGAATTAGCAGAGCAGCTCACTGCAAACTCATGAGAACCTTTTCTTCACTATTGAATTCCAGCTAATGGTGGGTTTTTCTACATCTCAGTGCACTAAAAGCACCATGCAGTCAATTGTACTTCATATGTACTTAATTTTACACCCCCACCCCACCCCTCATGTTATCCAATAATTACACCTATCTAATTACAAATATTTCAAATACAGAACTGTGTTACTGTGATATATTTTATTTATATATAAATAATATACACATTGGAATTAATTACATTTGATTAATTGTTTCAGTCAATTAATAAAATAATTAATATTTTTCTATATTAATGCTCAGACATGCTGTTCAAATACAAGCAGAGATTTAGAACTATGAGGGACTACTGTAAATCATTTACATAATCACATTACACTAGCATTAATATTTATTTCAAAAGTCTCACGTAAGACAGGGAAACTTATTATTATTATTATTATTATTATTATTATTATTATTATTATATGAGACTATAGAGACTGTATTTTTAAATAAATACTCTTTTCTGATTGGCCATAAGGTGTACATTAATTCTGTATAATGCGATACCTATGAAGTAGATCCAGATTAAAAGTTTAATCAGCACTCTGTATCAGCGTTAGGAATACTTTGAATGGTAACATTAATAACCTAATCATTGCATCACCCAATGTTACCCTTGTCCATGACAACAGACAGCAGTAGCCTACCACAGTCAACACAGTAAAAAAAGTCAGTCCAACTTACATTTTTAAGGCAACTGCCCTCCTTTTTTGAGTTAATTCAACTTGATTCAACTTAGTTCACCCAACTTCTTAGTTTAGTTAAAAGGTCTCAAAAAAATGTAAAAAAATAGTTTCACAAATATTTTAAAATATATTTTGGGTAAACGTTGCAACTATTTATGACTCATTCCTTCACATTGCACCACTGGACTGCATCACACCACAGACATCACCGAAGTTTGAACTCACCATCTCCTGACATGAGAACAGCTACTTCATTATACCTCTCACTGCTAAAAACTCAGAAGAGGATATTGCAGAGAGGTTAATTATTAGGGTCTTTAGTGTAGGTCCTGGCTATAGTCCAGATCTGCAGCATTCGGTCTAAAGCAGACACTGTCGGACAGGTGGGCGGCAGGGGCTGAGCCACACCCCCTGGGCAACAGACCGGTGCCAACCTGGTGGTGGTGGGAAGGAAAGATGATGTGTGAGTGCCTGCAATTGATAGAACAGTGAATTGTTTCCTTTTAAAGTTGAGTAGTAGCTTGTGATTGGCCAGGAAGTCAAATGAATAGGTGAAGTAGTACTGGCTTAAGTAAACCCTGAGCATCAAAGCATTACGTTTTTATTGCAGAACTTATGCTTCTGCTTCCATTCGTGTTCTGCATACTGTATTTTATTTGCCTTATTACGTGACCTAGAAGTTTGATTTAGCTGAAGCTCAAGTTGAATTAGCTCAAAAAAGGAGTCTTTAATTTTTTAGTTTGGTTGACATTCTACAGTGTGGTGTTGTATACATAAATACAAAAAAATCTCTGAATATGTAGCATTAGGGGTATAAAAAGGATAATGGCCTATGAGACTTCATTAAAGGACTTGGTGTTTGGAAGCAATGTTAACCTCTCAACCCTAGTTTTAAACTATAGAAGTAAAATTTTGGACTCCAAGCTTGTCTTGGACAATCCACTGCATCTGGGGTTGTAGTTCTAAATTTGTTCAACTCGCTCGCAACCAAAGAATTCTTACAGTTCATATGTTTTGTCTGTACGTCTTTGATTCATATCCTGTTTTAGAAGATTCTAAAGGTCTCAGCTGACTAGTTTTATGCATTTTTATGCATTTAAAGGTCTAGTTTTAGCTTCCTGTCTCTCTCTTCAGCAGGCCCCAGGAGTCTCTACCATCAAAACAGGTGTTTTTTGCATTGGATTTGAACGAAGCTGTGTGTGTATGTGTGTGTGTTCACTTTGGTTTGATCTACAAGGATGAGCTGAAAGCCAACATCAGCATGAGTTTCCACACTCTGACCACAGCAATTTCAGCTCCAGCCTCATAAAGACAGATACAAACTGGTCACCAAACAGAGCTCAGTATAAGACTGTATTTGTGATATATGGTGATAAACCAGAAGTTTTTGAATGATGATGGATAAATTACGTGCAACTGTCATAATAACACTGCTCCATGCTTCTGTTATTATTACAGCTGGAAGGGTAGAAGATGCTTTTGCCACAACCTCGAAGGCTACGCAGCCTAGTCTACAGCATACAGCTTCACCATCTTCAGCATCTTAGCTCTCTCCATTTGTCCTGTTTATTACTTTCAACTGATCATACACTGTTAAAAATGGTTTTCAGGTTAATTAATTTTAGGTAACTACACTCGTCTTAAGTTTAGGTAATTTTACATGCTTTATTGATTCTTTTTTACTGACATTAAGTTGTTAAAAGTTGTTGAAATGTTGAAAATAACACATCTTCTACAAATCTGTCTAAATGTTTTTGTATGCCAACCAACAAATACCTCTGGAAATGGTATATAAACCTATCCAGTTTTGAATCAAGATTAACCTCTGGATGTTGAGTTTTATTAGCTTATTTTTGCTATAGTAATCAAATGAAGGTGAATTGTTTCATGTTTAATTTTACTGTATAGTAAGTCACACAATTCATTACATTTACATTCAGTACTGACAGCTTCAAGTGTACATAATCAGTAACTTTCAAATCAAATTCAAATCATAAAGTCATTAAACATTTTAATTGAACTATTTGATTGCACTGCACTGAGAGCATCTTATTCAGTCACTTTTCTAGACACTAGTTATTTCGCAAATGTTCTTATCCAGAGCGATGTACAATTAACTTACATTTGTAGGCAAATGTAGCATTACCCTGTTTCCCTGAAAATAAGATAGTGTCTTATATAAAATTTTGCTCCCAAAGATGCACTAGGTCTTATTTTCAGGGGATGTCTTATTTTTCCATGAAGAACAATTGACATTTATTGTTGAACAAAAAAAAACATTTATTATATACTGTACAGTAGTTGTCTATTTTTTTCTATATTGATCAATCTCGATAATTATCACAATATTAAAATTTCTAACACTGTCCCAGTTTTTAAACATCTTTCTCATGAAATGTTACTATTTAAAATATTAAATTGTTTATTTCCAGAACATAATATTGTAGAGTCCAGCTGGACGCGTTGAAAGAATGGACGAGAAAGACGTTTACAGTCATCGCTTTATTGTTGAAACTTAAAATGATTGCTGTCAGCTGCAGCCACTCCAAAATAACAACAGGCTAGAGAGCCAAGCTAACAGGCTAATGCTAGCACTCAGGCTGACACACACACACACACACACACACACACACACACACTCAGCAAGCCCCCCTTCTCACATGAACATTAATGCTTATCGAATTCTATTGTCCGGGCTTATCATCGTCATTGAGGGAAAACTTATCATGAAACAAATCGATATTAGTACCTGGCTCCCACACACTGCCTGGAGACTGTAACGATCTCCCACAGTAGTTCCTGTACCACTTGTACAGCAGGGATGGTATTGCAGCTTCCGGCCACCAGGGGGAGCATCACAAAAACTGCTAGGTCTTACTTTCAGGGGAGCCCTTATATTTAACAATTCAGCAAAACCTCTACTAGGCCTTATTTTCAAGGGATGTCTTATTTTTGGGGAAACAGTAGGAGTATTGACAAGGACTCTTATTGGATAGTGTTCTGTGATTGCCTAAACTAGGGATCAAAACCCAGTCTGGGGTTAACAGATTTAACCACTACACTATACCAACCTGAATGATGCATCGACTGCCAATCCATGCCAGAACACTCACCACACATCAGTTGATAGGCAAAGAGTTGATGACAGCCTCTCTGTCACTGCACTGGAGCATTAGGATCCAAACAGAACACAGGAACTTGAGCAGCTACACAATGTTTTCATTTTGTGTACTTCAAATACTAATCAGACCCAAACCTGCTTAGCTTCAGTTAATTTGTATGTTATGTTGTGCAGGTGCCACTCACTTTGAGTTATGTATGCTTTGTTTTATTAATGCTTTATGTGTTAACAATACAATACACATTCATTTCTACACAAACACCAGATGTTTCCTTTATTTTGACTGGTACATGAATTTCAAAAACACCTAATTATCTTTATCTGTCATTTAATCAAAACATCTTGTTTCACACTTTGGCAGCGATGTCCAAGCACTCGTTTATGCACAGAGTGAAAGCTAAAGTGAACACCTGGCAAGAGCTGTACTACTATGGCCTGTGATTATGAATAGGACAAAGAGAACGTCTTTTCTCTCTTTCTTCCTTTATGCCTCTTTTTTCTCTTAAAAGCCAAAACATGACGGATGTGTGTGGCAGTGATTCAGCACCTGACTAAGTGTG
Organism: Crenuchus spilurus; assembly: GCA_036984385.1. Taxonomy (NCBI): domain Eukaryota; kingdom Metazoa; phylum Chordata; class Actinopteri; order Characiformes; family Crenuchidae; genus Crenuchus; species Crenuchus spilurus. The sequence continues at coordinate 17,029 of BRDA01011832.1, forward strand.
CATGTCACATAACTGGAGTTTCTTTGTAAGAATGTGCAGTCAGAACGTCAACATCAGACAGGTGCCAGTGTTTTTAGACGTTTGCATATTTTCATCTGGGAAGGAGATGAAGAGAAGTTTTAGCTTGGCACTCCGCTGTGAAATTTTTACCTGTCTGTCACCTTCTCGCTCTTGTTCTTCTGTGAGCTGCTGTCAGCCTCTGCAGATGCTCTTTAAGACTCGGTACTGATTTTGTAGGTCAGGGGAGGCAGAATGATATTTTTAAATCCTTTAGCTTATGCCTTAATGTCAACCTGAAACCAAATTTGATTTGTGTTCCCAGTCACGTTAAGCACATCATATCATTTAAAAATCATTCCAAAATATTCTTTCAGCCACTTCTAAAGTGCATTGTCATTTTACTGACATCATCATGCACCAGTGGATGTAATAATATTGATAAATGTTTCACCAGAACATTTGCAGAATTCTTTGAATTCTTTGCAAGCAAAAAGTGTTAGATTTAACAACAGATGTTTAACAGAAAGTGAAACTGCATAGAATAGATGTGTGTGCTTTATTTGGTTTCCAGGTTGTTTGCAGAGTAAAGATGCACATTAAGAGTTGTGTCTTTGGCCCTCTGAACAGTATCTTTACCATGCTTTAATTTAATTTCCAGTCAGCTGGGGAAATTCTCCTGTCTATGGTCTAGATTTGCTGGACTTGCTCAGGAAAGAGGCATTACCTGTTGGGGAAGATCCCTCTCCCGAAGCCTAGTAGCTGTAAACGGCAAAGCCCAGCAAACTGAACAGAGGAAAATAATGCATTTGTTCGGCTTTGATTTCATCACTCCTGAGCATTTCAACACATTACATGAATCCAAAATGTGATCTGCGCACAATTATTACAACCTGTGCTTATGTTTACAAAATGCTTAAATGTAGAAGTTTCATGGCATTTCATGGCAAGTGGTCTATTTTATATGAAAGACTAATTTCACAGACATTTCTACAGAATATTCTACATCTGTAATTCTAATTCAGCTATAAAAATGAAACTGAAAAACAGATTCAGAAGCTACTACCAGTGTTGGTGTGAACCTCCCGTCCACGTGCTGATTATTTATGTTTACGTCATGTCTCCGCCCTCGCCTCGTCTCATCATTGTGCTCACCTGTGTCTTGTTTTTCACAGCCCTGGTTCAACATCTCATGTGGGATTATGTTTGGTTTAAATGTTTCCTTGTGTGTCTTTGTCAATAGTTTAACATAATTCCCCATGTAGCAATCATTTAAATTAATAGTCAATTAAGTGGTTATTTAATTATTATTAATTAGTAAAATTATACAAAAGTAATTGATGAGAAAGTGTAGCTACTGAAAACATTACTCCAGTACAAACTAACTTCCCATTTGTACCAAAAACCTGTCACATAAGGATCAAAACATCTACTCTTAAGTGTTTTAAAGATTAGGACAAGTAACATAAGAAGTTATCATAATGTTAGAATTTGCCACTGCACACATTTTCATTCACTAGGCTTTCATTGTGTTGGGATCACTATGAAAATGAGGGATCAGACATATTGTCTTAGTGCTCCCTGTCCTTGCTTTTCCTAAGAAAGAAGGGTATGTGGGAAAAGAGCTTGTTAATTCAACTTACAGAGTCTCATTGGGTATTTCAGAGATGTGACAAAAGAAGCCAAAGACACAATCAACAGGTCTATTCTCTTACCTTGTTACGCAATAAACCCCCAAAGTGAATACAGAGCCTTCCAGGCCCAATTACGAAGAGGAAGAGTCACATAATCCAGGGGGTAAAGTGATTTTCTTTTCTTAAAGCCACAGGAACCACTACCAGATTGTAGGGATAATTTACCCGTGGTGTCATTTTACTATATGATGTTATAACTTTACATAGAAGTAAATGATCCAGCAGTGATCTGACAATGTTCCTGTGCAAATGAAATGATAGGCCTTATGGGTCGATTAGCATCCAGAGACAAAGATATCAAGTTCCAGTCCTTTTTTAGTGATTTCATTGTCCAGGTACCCATCCCTCTATCCATCCATCCATGTATCGTTAGCTTAATTCAGTTCAGAGTGGCATTCAGTCACCCCACTACTTCATTGGGCACTTGGCACACCTTCATTTAGCCAAACCCAGAACAGGGCATAAATCAATTACTGGAAACATTCACACCATGGCAATTTAGAGTAACCAGTTCACCTGACCTCAATGTTTTTGAACAGTGGAAGGAAACCAGAGACCCTGGAGGAAAGCTACACAGAGCAGGAACATGGAAACCCCACCCAAACTCAAACCCAATCAGAGAATCAAACATGCTAATACCTGCCCATACCCGACTGAAATCAACAGTTATGAAGAAATCACCAAATTGTGCTGGATTCCACCATCCAGGATTGGATTTGGACCTTCCAGGGTTAAGATTAATGAGTTAGATAGCACAAACACAGGCAAAAATGATTAAATGAATCACACATGTGCGCAGCAGGATAAAACAAAAAAGCAGGATACAGGTAAACAAGCAGCAGGACATTCCTACTGGATAATCCTCAACATTAGGTTTAAGCTATCAGGCTAACTTAGAAATGCTGGAATACCTCCCAGATGCTCTTCATGTGTCCTGGGTTTTTACGGCCTACTGTTTACAGAAACAGCATGTCTGTAACAACAGCTTAGACGTGTTGCCTAAACAGATAGAACATAGTGCTTTAGGCAAGAACACAACAGATAACAGGCTCGTTTCCTCTCTTTCCACTGTACAGACAGGTGACCTTGGTTCAGTCTAAACACAGACACTGCTGGAAAGCACAGTAGCACATAATCCTTCATGAATTGCCCATTGGCAATGTAGAGCTCTGGGATCCCTTTCAAAATACTGAATTACAGGGACCCAGAGACCGTAAATATAGATACTAGTCAATCTGTGACCTTTTCTTTGCCTTTTCTTCCAGCTTGCCTCATTGTGTACACAGACCTGGAGTCACAAAGTGCTTGAGTTCTTTGTATTCAGTATGGTCTCTTTCTGGTACACGTTGCTGCAAAAATATGTTTGACCGATAGCCCTCCTTTTAGTATGGATTGCCTGCTCCGTTAGGGTAGAGTGAAATATTCTCTACATACGGTCTTGAGGTTTGACAGAGGAGGCGTCCAGCTGAGCTGAATCGACTGGCCATACTGTGGTTTAAAAAAAAGAGGAAATGGGAAAAGACATCCGGGAAGGCTGGAAGGGTCTGCTTTCTAAGCTTGCATAGGTGGTGGACAACATTCAACAAATCGTACTTTCATGGCATGGAGAGGGATTCATTTCAAAGAGATGTGGTCCACAGAGCCCTCTGCCAAACGAAACAGGCCGATGGAGCAGGAGGGAGGCTGTCACCCGGGAGACCGCAGATTCGATCGACCTCACGGCAAGGGGGCGAAAGCAGCACGGCCGGATTGACCCACTTTCCTCGCTTGTCACAGACGGCACCTTGTCTCGCCTTCCTTTTTCCCTTTTTATCCACACAGTGGACCCACAACAGAAGCCAGGCAGCTTGACCCAGCTGTTTTCTACATGTTATGAACTTTTATGGGCTCCAGGAGTAGTTCTGGAAAGCGATTCCTCCAACCAGCAGTTCCTCCAACACAGGCATAGTGGTCTACCATTAAACAAGAACGATTGAAACGATAGCTCTGAGTACCACATCCTGTACTACACCGAGTATAAAGGAGCCCTTTGTGTCTTTTGTGTGGTGCTCTAGACCAATTTAAGGGCGTACCCGGGCCACCATGCCCTCACACTTCACAATAGCATCAGGTGGACATTGCCTACTTACATGAACTTTATTACAGAGAATATAAGGGGTATGAACATCAGGAGGTTTTAAAAAGGCTGTCTCTTTTAGATGCTTGATGGAAGAACATCCATAACCAAATCAGACAAGCAATCCATGTTCAAAGAATGGCTACAACATGTACAATATGTTTTCTTTTCTTGTAAATGTGCCAGCATGAGTGTTTACAAATGCTGTAAAAACCAAGTGACATTAGATTGATGATAAAAAATGGAATAACGGGATATAATTAAAAGATGCACTTATATGCACAATCACATTAGATTGTCTTCCAACAAATAGGCTCCACTGGTTGGTTTACAGATCTCTTGATGTTCATGTCAAAACCTGTTTTTCTTGTTAGTTTTTTTACACCTTTGGAAATCTTCAGATGCCATTTGACCAATAAAAATGGTCCAAAGTTGAAAGGAACTTTGTAAACATGAATTAAAGCTTCTATGAGTTTTCCACAAAGCCATAAGAGGCTTATGACAGAGGACAGTGATGATTTATTTGTGCCACATTTACAGCCAGCATGAAGGACAACAGCGCTTTCCAGATGACCTCTTTGGATCATCCCTGTGTCTGTCTGGACACTGTCCAGTATTGCATAACCAGGCTCTTGTTCACAGATAAACTCCATTGTTCTCCTGCACGGAGACAGAGTTGAATCCCCGTAAACTGAAGAGGCTGTGAACACAATTCAGTAAACAGACATGGCTGGGATCTTTCGGTGCGAGCCACAGAACTGTGTGGGGTTCATGTGGAGCCAAGAGCATAAGCTCCCACAAGACATACTGTGGATGTGAGTTAGACGCTAATGAACAATGAAACGTGGTTTTGGAAAACCTACTATTTCCCTCCAAGGGACCAGTCTGGCTTCTTAGCTCTGTTGCAGACAAGGTACAGACAAAATCGATTTGGGATGTTTTTTTGACTGTTTGGATGCACTGAACGTTCCCCTAAGATTCCAGCTCAGAGCTTTTGTGCGGATGTGTGTGGTGGAGTCTTGCATGCAGACGAGAGTGGAAATGGGACTGTGTATGGTGAGAGTGTATGGCTGCATCAAGTTACACAGTAATAAACTATATAGAACACTCAGCAAAACAATATAAACAGTTTTTTTTCATCATCTGCATTAAAGTTTTGTATTTTCCCATTCCTTATAGGAATAAGTCAACAATAAATATATATTATAATTCAGTAAATACAGTAGAAGTGATTGAGCGTTAATCTTATTACTAATAATGCCATGCTATCTAGCACCATCAGTCTTCACTACTGTTAATATACAGGATGCCCTGCTTGCTTCTTTACCCAAACAACCATAAATAACTTTAATACTAATGAAGATCTGGTGATGAAATGTTGACTAAATCTACATCAGTCTGTGTTAAAAAGACTGACATACATGATTACAGTGTGTGCAGGTGGGTGCTAATTTCTGATGACTGATATCTGCAGCTGTCGGAGTGGAGGCCGGCGCCCATTCACCCATCTCCATCAGTCACCTGCAGCTCCAATGAGACATTAAAGCTCTCAGTTATCCTCATGGACACAGAACAGTGGGTATTTTTGGAGGAAGAAAAATTACATAAGTTTAAATAAATAAATGAATAAATAAATACAAACATAAATAATTGTATAGACAAGTAAATAAATGAATAAATAGATTTTGTAATGAGAAAGGACATTTCCATGCATGAATATTTATTTGGGCTGTTTCAGCATTTCTACTATTTCTATTTATTTATCTATTTATTTATTTATCTATTTACTTATTTATTTATTTATTTATTTACTAATTTATTTATTTATACATTTATTTATTTCCACATTTCTTTATGTATAAATTTACATATTATCATATTTCTTCAGTTATTTATTTCTGTATTTATGCATTTGTATGTTAATCAATCATGCTTTAAAGTGAGGATAGGACTGCCTACATTAACATACAAAAGCAGAAATACATAAATAAATAAAGGTAGAAAGGCTGAAACAGCCCAAACAAATGTACATGCATGGAAATGTAGAACTAGATTCCTGATATAAATTTAAGTATGTCCTTTTTCATGACAAATGTATTTATTAATGCATTTATTTCTCTATACAAATATATATGTGTGTATTTATTTATTTATTAATTCATTTATTTAGTCATTTATATGTGCATTTATTTATTTATACTTATGTAATTTTTTGTCCTCCATTGTTAATTCACTCTGAGAATCGTGCAGTGGTCCATGTATAATGTATCAGTGCACAGTACAGGAGGACGTGTTCATAGTGTGAATGTACTGGATAAGAAACTCGATTCAGAAGACACAACAAAGCTGCCAAAAAAGCAGGTCGCAATACAGACTACAACACCACCTGATCAGGAAAAAAGAAGTGCATGCTGGACATTTTCAGCACATGTAACATCAGTCCTTTTCCACACAGTCTGAGGTTTATTTAGTCCAGATTTCCTCACCAGATCTTCATTAGTGTTAAAGTTATTCATGATTAATTGAGTAAAGAAGTGAACAGGACACCCTGTACATAAGTAATTGTTTATATAAATATCATAGAACTCTTTCTCCAAGTTTGTAAAGAGGTGATTCAAAAATATATGTACATGAACATACATTAGCATCTCTACTTAAAACGCTAACAAAAACAGCATCTCTAGCTTTCATTCATTTGGTCATACTGTCTTTTGACCTAACTAAAGAACATGCATTCCTCTGAAACAAAAACACTGTCATATTGACTTGATCCTTTCCTGCTAGTGGAACTATTCATGTGTCTAATGTGAGGCATGATGTGGTGAACATGGCACTGATATTCACATGAAAAGGAAGAAACGAGAGGTCCTAATGCCAAACCAAAACCATGGAAATATCACTGCCGTTCACTCATGCCCAGATACATTCCTGTTTTAAAATGCAGCATTTGGCCAACACAAACATATGTTTGAATTCTGTGGCTCCTTGATGATCTTTGCATATGTGACACAGTTTTTGCACGGTTCAAAATGGCTGTAATTATTTTTCATGATTTTTACTTTATAACATCATTATTTACTAACAAAAACTCCAGTGCAATCAAGTCTTACTTCAGAATCACTAGTTCATATTAGCAAGTCATTTGTTCCTCTACAGCATGTTTATGTCCTTGGTGAGAGCTTGTTAGACAAAGTTATGAGAGTGAAACATGTGCTTGACCATCTTTCCGGAAAGACAATCTGTTTTGGGGAGAGAAAAAAACGATCTGTGATGAATATTATGGCTGGAAAAGCCACAAATGAAAGAATGCTTTTTCCTGTCACATATCCAGCTGATGTTCAGGGTCAGGACAGAAGATCAGTGTATGTGAAGAAAGAGAACCAACCATAGGACATAAGAATAGTATCGAGGCCTTTTCCACATAAAGTGTTTTACAGTCATGGAAATGGTTGGGTCATCTGTTTGTTTTGAGAGAACTGATAAAGCAGATTATGTGTTTTAAAGCAGCAGGGGTCTCTAGCAGCTGTCCAACCTGCAGGTGCAGTTAACACACAGGCCACATGAACAAATAACATGGTCAATACAATCCATCCATGCTGTTTTCTTAATTAATAAGATTCTTTCTATCTTTAGAAACAATCAAATCAGGTCTTGGCTTCAGTGAACAAGTCTAGGAAGAGCAGTGATTGATATTTAATTCTTCACTTCCATCCATCCATCCATTAATTCATTATCTTCTGCTTAATTGTAAAGAAGGCCATGGTGAGTGCACAAATATGTCATATTGGATCATTTTCCTCAATAAATAAATGAGCAAGTATAATATCTTTGTCTCATTTGTTTAACTGGGTTCTTTTTATCTACTTTTAAGACTTGTGTGAAAATCTGATGATGTTTTAGGTCAAATTTATGCAGAAATATAGAAAATTCTAAAAGGTTCACAAACTTTCAAGCACCACTGTATATTTAGTTCAGTGGTTTTACTTCATTAAAGATATTCAGCTTCACTGCAAGTGTGTTTGCCTAGTACAGTATAAAGGCTGTTTGGAGACTATTACTGCAGGAGGATAACCCTACTAAACCCATAATTTTAGAATAAATTGATCAGGTATCTAAAAAATGGCCATATAGTGTTATAAAGACTGGAGTTCAAACTAGTTACTGTAGGAAGCCATTTCCATCCTGTTGGCAAAGGATTCCATTCCTCCTTTAGAGGACTATCTATACTTTCATGCAACTAGCATCATTTTTGTTAAGGGTACTGTGCACTTTTGCAGTTTAAGGGCAATTTAGTTGTGTGCCCATTTCAGACAATCACTGTGTAATCCAGCTATAAAGATCATTTTTTGGGAAAATACCATTTTATCTATTGTACCAAAAACTGTTTTCAGCATCACGTTTCAAAATATGGTACTGATGCATCACAAGAGTTCAATATTAGGGGGCAGCCATGGCCTAGTGGTAAGAATCTGGTCTTGTGACCAGAAGGTTGCTGGTTCAATCCACAGACAGGACATGACTGAAGCGCCCTTGAGCGAGACACCTAACCCCCTAACTGGGCGCTGGTGGATAAGGGCTGCCCACCTCTTTGGGCCCAAATTCTCACAGCCTAGTGCAGGGGTGGGCAACTCCAGTCCTGGAGGGCCGGATTCCTGCAGTTTGGTGATCTACCTGATTCAACTCAGCAGGCAATTAGCAGGTCTTATTTTATTGTCAGAGCACAATCACCACCAAACTCTGCTGGACACCGACCCTCCAGGTCTGGAGTTGCCCACCCTTGGCCTAGTGTGTTCACTAGTGTGTGTGCATTTCACTGAACAAATGGGTTAAATGCGGAGGTCAAATTCCATTGTGTGAAAATCAAATTGGTTCATCTTAATCTTATTAGGCCTGTTTTCTGCTTATGTAGTATAGTTGGATATATCATGCCATAGATAGTGGTCAACATTTTAACCATGTACTCTGCCAGGCAAAAGTAGGTCAGTGAGCTCACCACAGTGAAGTGAGCTGTTTCTGTCCACACAGTGTAGCAAATCTAAAAAGATTTACAATGTCAGGGAATGGTTTTGGCAATGTGTGTGTGTGTGTGTTTGTGAGTGTGTAAAACCCAATAACCCTGAAGCCATTCATGTTGACATTGCCCAGCATCTCCTGGGGTGCTTGGTTTGTGAGAGCTGGTGTGTATGTATGTGTTTATGTTTGGTTTTCTACATTTTCAAGACAAAAAATACTAAAATAACATATGTTACATGTTTCTTTTTTAAAACTGAAGGGCCAGAAACAATTCTATATGATTACGGAGGATAAGGTTTGGGTTAAGTTGAGCCAAGACATTATGTCTTCTCATATGTGAAGCAAGTGATGTTGAATATTTTATAACAACGTACCACAAGGTCTGGGATATATAGACACTAAGAGAATGGTTGGTTTTCATAGCTGATGTTCATACTGGAGAAATGGGAACATGTGAATAACCTGTTGTGACACAGAGGGCCAATACATAATACACTGAAATGATAAGTGGAGCTGATAAAATGGACAATGAGTGTAGACACAAGGAGGTATTTATGTTGTAGCAGATCAGTGCACATTTTAGCTCCACCGACTATACAGGTGCACTTTGTAGTTCTACAATTGCAGACTGTAGTGCATCTGTTTCTTTGTACACTTTGCCAATACACACGGTGTTTTGGCAGTCCATGACTGTCTGTGCCCAAAGCTATATCATGGTGCCAGCATTGCCCAGTCTGTGTAAGAGAACCTGGTTTATGTAACTTGTTTAGAAACCCCAAACAGAGCGGCACTCCCAGCCCAGCACAAAGCCTACATGGCTCCTCTCCATAAATAATCCACGGGAGGTCAGACTACAACCACAACGCTCTGGGCTTTGTTCAGAGCTCCAGACCATTGAGGAATTCTCTCTTCGCAAACTGTCTGGGACTGAGGGAGTAGATCCATCACCATTGCTCAAGAAATACAAACAAACACAATAACGTGAGTCAAATATGTAAGATACGTGACTGCATATCTGAGTGTGGAGTCAGTGATTGGCAGAACTAGCACTTAGCTCACTAATTGACAGATTCTTCCAAAGAAGTGACCATTAACATGCCTCAGTATTGCTGCTGTTGTATCAAAACCTCACATCTCTAAAACTGGATTCATACAAGAGAAAAAAAATACTGTACATAGTGTACATGCTTTTGTTCCTTGTCACTTTAGTCCATTTCTGGTCCATTTATCATGAACTATTTATATAAAGAGTAGCTTTAGACTTTTTTAGTGTATGAGAATGAGATCTATTTAATATCAAATAGAAGAGTCCTGCTGTTCTACTGTGGAAACTCACGTCTCATCCTGAGGTTTAGTAGAGATCTCAGTCAATTCTCACATGCTCAGTTTTGCTCAGATAAAATAGCACTCATGTTTACCTGAAATAAAGTAATAACATTTAACATTGTATTCCATTTTGATTTCACATCTAAGACTAAGACTAAAGACTATTTATTGTAGTGAAAACAATTTTATTTGGTCTAGAAGGGTCTGGTGTCTCATTTTTGTGCAACATTCCTTGTAATGGGTGAAGTACAGCACACAGAGGATCACAGAAGCCACACTGTGCACGTATCCAAAATCTCAAACCACTGAGCTGTACGCCAAGCAAACACTAACTGGCTATTTATGTGAATCAGTGTGAGAACAAAATGGAGCAATCTGAGTATCGGTTTGCTAGAAGAGGTACAATGTCATATGTTCCATAATACTGCCACAAATGGGCCTTGATGGGAGTGTTAAAAATAAGTATCTTTTAACTGTATCCAATGTCAAGTCAAGTCAAATTTATATATAAAGCACTTTTTACAACTGATGTCACAAAGCAGCTTTACACAGTTAATGACAAAACACCAAATCTGAAGTGAGCAAGCCAACGGTGGCAGTGACAAGGAAAATGCTATTGTAAGACTTTTGTTCTTCTTCTACAGAAATGTTCTTCATTGTTCATTTACTGTACATTCTGATTTGTGTGCTGTCCCCAGGTCCCACAACATTCAAGTATGTGGACAGGCACCTATGCCCACACATTTGCAGAGACACATACACAGAAGAGTAAATCAACTGTTCTGTAGATCTTAATCTGATTGAGAATCTTTGAGATGTGCTACAAGTTTGATCTATGGCTCCAACTCAAATCTTCAAGCATTTGCTGCTAACATCTTGGTACTTGAAACCACAGGACACCGTCAGAGGTGTAGAGTCCATGCCATTTTGGTGGGATGATGAGGACCAACAGAATTTTAAGCATATTAGCATGCTATGGCCTGCACCACATTGCAGAGATTCACAATTGAGTGTCTAAAATAGGGTCAGTTGTTCTGGTGTAATTAGATCTATTTTCCTTTGAACTTTATCCAATACACAAAAATGGACATTTATATACGTCTTGTATCTCCATTGCAGTGGAGAGATGGAAATGGATGGATGGATGGATGGGTGGATGGATGGATGGATGGACAGACGGATGGATGGATAGTCCCAACATCAATCTTAGTCTCACATGTTGGCTCTCACTGCAAAATGGAACTGTCAACACCCTACTAAGCATCATCACTCACATACAGACTCATACAGTCTCACTAGCACTATCATTCCAATATCATTACACCACTGCAGTGAAAGAGAGGAAGAGAGAGACTGCTCAGCCCTGGTGACACACAGACATTATGCATAAATAGGCCTTTTGAACTTGCTTTAACCTCCAACACTATGTTGCATTTGTCACCTTCAGCATTGCTTGATTGAAGCAGCAATACAATGATAGTACAATGGTACAATGGTAGTCCATCTGTTTCTCTGTTTACTATTTTAACCTCCTTTCACCTGTTCTACAATGATCAGGACCCCCACAGAGCAGGTTTATTTGGGTGGTGGATTATACCCTGTTCACCTGTATGGTCTCACCATAGCTTTATAATGATAACTCTCTACTCTGTAGAGTTGTAAGCATTAGAGTCTTGAGAGAGTTCACTGTTCAGACGTGAAAGCCCTTTTGTTTTCTGAATGGTGAGTAGAGATTCTTTGCAGTCTGGAGATCCATGTGAAAAAGTGCCACCCTTACGCAAAACTGCCAAGCCATTAAAGATAAGACCTTTCCAAACTATCAGCCCTAATGAGCTTGGCTTGATGTATTGATGAGATGGGGGTGATATATTAAAGCATTACCAAATGTGCATGCAAGTGAAGGTCTTGAGGTCTCGTAGAAGTCCATAAAGTCCTTCTTTAGTGCTGGCCTTCAAATGTCTGAAATTCCTGCACAAGGCTGCCTGGCCACGGGGTCACTGCGGGTCAGGTTGTGTGTGTGTGTGTGAGAGTGTGAAAGAGAGAGAGAGAGAGAGAGAGCAAGAGAGAGAGAGAGAGAGAGAGAGAAGGCTTCAAGAGCATCCCTGTTTGCTGTTTGTTTTGCAGGAGCGTGAAGGACTGTCTTCCACAGGGGCCTACAGTCTACCACAGACCGCTGTTCGCTGGCTACACACACACTGAGTGGCTGTAACTGCCTTCCCATTCTCAGGACTCTACCCCAATGTCTCAAAATACAAACCTACTAGATTCTTCATCTTTCAATCTATAATAACATACATACAACCTTGGGGTACAGAAAGTTCTAAGATGAGGCACACTGTCTAAGGGGGGTAGCCTAACATGGGTCTGATAATGTCCAGTGTTAGATAAGGTTTAATTACAATTGCTCAGTTACTCAAATACATTTGTACTTTCTAAATACTTTCACATGAAAAAAATGTACTGGGTCATCACTGGGACCCTTTCCTAACAGTGGGTGGTGCCTCCACAACTCCACTCACCTTGTCCTGATTCCAGACATTTATTTTACTGTTTTTCTTGTTAAAGGTTATGAATATACAAATTTAAAAACCTACTTTTCCTGCAAACGTGAGTGTATTAAGGTACACAATTAGACCATAATGACCATTTTGCACTTTAGGGAACTTTAGCCAAAATAAATTCTCAATAGATGCAAATAGTGTTGAATTAATTGTATTTTGAACTACTTTTTGCTACTGAAATAAAAAAAATTAAGCCTACTTATGTATTTCAATTACATGAACATTTTCCATTTTACTTAAATATAAAAATGTAAAAAGCTTTAAATTGTAAATTAAAATGTTTGTCCAGTGTTTGTAATAAATTAAAACATTTTAAATGTATTTCATTAAGTTTTATATTAAATGTTGCCTTAATGTTGATGAAGGCCATAAATAAGTGCATTTCACAGGACTAATGACACTTTTGCTTCAGTATGTGTTCAAGCCCCTCTAGAAAATCATAGCAGAATATAAGCTTTTAGGCAAAAAGGTTATGTAGAGTAGTTAGCCGTGTTTATAGCAGACATATCTCCATTATAAGACTTATTCAGCAATCAAGCATGGTAGTTTTATCACCAGCAGGCATCAGTGGTCTTCTACGCCTATAAACTTCATTGCAGTACAACCACAAATTCTCTGGCCACAGAGATCGTTGTTATGGAAATGGTGAGGTCCAGGACATTGTGTGGCTGAATCTGAGCTAAGACAGCATTCTTTCAGAAGCAGCTACACTCTATATTGACTCAAGAAAAAAATGTTCCAGTTAAGCTGGTTAGGCTTATGTTACAGTACAGTTACAACCAACCTCAAACTGTGCTGACTGGCACCAGTCTATGGATTTTGTGCCAGTAAGAGCCGTTTAACACAGAAGGTCAAGAATATGCATGCTGGTCATGTTGTTTTGCCTTTAATCTAGTTGAAGGCAGAGAGTGTCTCTTATTGGGTTCCCAGTTATGGATGTTTGTGGTATTGCTGGGGTTTGAACTCACAACCTCCTGAAGATGGGAATGTTTAAACTGTGGCATGACTCGTCACCAAAAATGTTTAATACACCATTAAAAAACAGATTTGCTGTTTTAACCTTTTAAAAAAAGACATTTAATAGACTTCATAGGAGTTGCACAACTATCTAAGCATTTGCTCAACCATCATCAGGAAATTTAAACCCTGGTGATACCAGGGGGCCAAATACCTGGTGGCACTGTGGCCAAGACTGAAAGTATCAACACTAGTGGGGAGAAAATGTTTACCTGAGATAATATTGTATCATTTAGGGCTGTGTGGGTGCTGGTAAGAAACTGTTGCATATCATAATACCAAGGTTACGATTCAATATACAGTGCTATACTGTAGTGTTGTAGTCAAGACCACACTGTCCGAGTCCAAGACCTTCCCGAGACCACAGGGGACCGAGGCCGAGACAAGACCAAGACTTTGTGGAGTCGAGTCCAAGATCAAGATCGAGTCATTTATGGGTCGAGACCATGACAAGACCAAGACCAATGGACAGCAAGACCGAGTCGAGACCAAAATAACAAATAAGAGGCCTTACAGATAAACTAACATCAATACTGTGCCCAGACCAGTACTAAACAAAAAATAAGCCAGGACTAAATAGCCAATATACTAAAATTAATCAACAACAATGAAAATTCTAATAAATATCAAAGTAGTTCATATAATATTCAAGTATTTTTCTACCATAGCTTCAACAACACACAAAAAAACAATTCAGTGTGCAAACTCCAGGACTATGTTCTCCAGGACTATGTTGATTATTAAATCAAAACTTTATGACCGATGAAGTGGCGGACATGTTGGCGCAGAAGACGGCCTAGCTTATACTGGCAACCGATCTTGTGTCAAGACCGGTATAGCCAATAGTGCTGCTTGTGTGTGTGTGTGTGTGTGTGTGTGTGGTGGGGGGGGTGATTAAAAATACTCTTAATTCATTGGTTGTATCTAAAGTCACTCATACAGAACTCCAACAATGTTGTGCAGAGGCGAGACCAAGAAAGATGGTCCAGAGACCGAAACAAAGCCGAGTAAACATGAAGCCAAGACAGTGACAAGACCCAGTAAAAATGCACTCGAGTCTGAGACGAGTCCAAGACCTTGAAAATGCAGTCAAGACCGATCTCGAGTACTACAACACTACTATACTGTATTACTGTAAACAACACAACATCTAATCTCATTTTAGGCAAACACACCATAATATGCAAAAATCTGAGCAAATCAGAACATCCAACATCACAGCACTACTTCTGATACCTGTGGCATCAATAGCAGAAAGCTTTTATGTGCTAAATAGAATAATTTACAGAAAGGTTCTTCATAAAACAAACAAAACATGCAGATAACACTTTGTCTTCTTATTAATCTGTAAAGAATAATTTCATTTAAAAGAACCCTTGAACAAGCATCTATTTAAGTGTGTAGCTTTAACAAGTTACAAATCGGACTGTGTTTCACATTTACACTGTAAAGTGTTACATTTTAATTTCATTTTAAAGTCAACATATGGGCACACACAGATAAGTTAGAGTACCCAGTTCACCCAACCTCCAAGTTTTTTAACTGTGGGAAGAAACCCACACAGACACAGAGAAAACATGGAAACTCCACCCAGATAGGGACTTGAACCCAAGACCTCAGCGCTGAGAGGCGAACATGCTAACCACCATGCTTTTAAGTCTAACCTCCACATTTTTAAGTTAGCTTTTCATTGAAAGCAATGAGTGTTGAAGTTGTAGAAACTTTGCAAGAAAAGTCTAGAAAACAACAGCTGCAGAGGATGGGATATCCAGTCCTTTGGTAGTCTTCTAGGACTTTAAAGGCTGTAAGGCTTTACACATTTTCCATGAAGACAAGAGCTTTTCTTGATACTTGTCTTCAGACAAGTAAACAAGGCTTCCGTCCAAAGCCTTAACAGATTACCAGTTTTCACAGCAATGCGTCCTTCCACAACAACATCGTCTGTCCTGCAGGAAGAGGAAAACAATGGTAACGAGACAACAAGAAATGAAATGCTTTCAGGCACTTTGTGCTGGGACTCAAAGCTGTGAGGAGAGCTGAGAAAATGGGCAGAAGGGATGTTTGTGTAGGAAGCAGGTGCAAAACAAAATCACACAACTCTAGTTTGTGGAGCTCTATCTGACAGCTAGAATAGTGAACAACCCAGCGGCATGAAGGACAAAGTCAAATGTCAAAGCACTGTTTCCAGAATCAGTCAGTGAACTAGAATCTCAAAACAAACATCTTCTCACAGGCACTATGACATCAAATGTAAGAGACAAGAAGAGATTAGAGTCAGTAAATACATAATTAGAGATTGCATCGACCCCTTCTGTACTGATGGCAAGGCTTTTTGAGACAAACAACAGGGAATAAAGAGCTAAACATGACATTTGTAATACAATAAAAGCTTAAACCATTAAACCATTTCAGCTCAGTAGCAGATCTATGCTTCAATTCTTCATTCTAAGAGATGCTTCCAAATGAATAAAGCCAGATGAAATTCTCATCATCACTGACCATTTTATTAGGTACACCTACCATATACATGCACTTTGAAGCCCATCTGTTGTCACTCCCTGCTCCAATCCATCAAAGAATACATTGGTTGTATATCCTCAAAAGAATGTTGTATATATGAGGTAAATATAAAGAACTCATACATGCAGGCACAGACGTTCACACCTTGGCCTGCTGCGGATCTGGGCGGTCCTGCTTCTCACCTCATAGATGCCTGGGTGTTTCCTTGCAGCTCTGAGAGTTTGCCGTTTCACTGCAGAACACGAGTGCTGTGTCTGTTGATCACCAGCAACAAAGTGAGTTCAATTACTTTTTATATATTTACTGATGGCTTGTTGTAATCATTTTCTTATAGTAACATTGTAGGCATTTGTCGGTTCCTGATCTTGTGCTAGATTATTGTTGACATGGTTAGTTTAGGTGGCGTGCAGGTTTGTGAAATCTTGTGAGCTGGTTATTTTTAGTTGATACATCAAGTGACATATAAGAAGACCTAACATTAGATTAGCATTAGTCATGGAAGCAAATTCACATTATCAGTGCCTGTATGATGAAAACAAAATGAAACAGCCACTTTGTATTCTGCCTGTGTAAGACATAATGATTCTGTTATGGCCATTGCTCTGTTTTTCACAATACTGTAATGATAGCACTGATGTGCTCATTTAAAGCTATTTGACTGCTATTACAGGGCACACGAGGAACAGGTTTGTATCTGAAGTAAGGAAAGACAAATAATGAAATAGTAAATGAATCAGGTCTACTTACTACTTGAATATATTTCACACAAGGCCATTTGTTTTCTCTTCTCCAAAATCCCCTTCCACACCACACATCTCATAATGTCCAATGTGTCTGGGAAGAGATCAGATATTGCAAACAATTAATCGTTATCCAAGAATACAAATCTGTACTAGCATTCTCCTAATGTTTCATTGTTTAGTTGAGCAGTATTTTAACATGGCCTATGGCTCCTTTTGAGGCCGTGTAAAAAAAATAAGGTTTTAATAAAAGCTGGACATTGCGAGATGTCATGGGACTGACGTTACCTCCTCCAGTTTTGAGCAGCATCAGGGTTGCCTGCCGTGTTCACAGTAACATCCAAGGCAACACCCATTTTTTGTTGTTTTTTTGGCGGCCGTGGTAATTTTTA
The DNA here is from genome assembly GCA_036984385.1 of Crenuchus spilurus. NCBI lineage: Eukaryota > Metazoa > Chordata > Actinopteri > Characiformes > Crenuchidae > Crenuchus > Crenuchus spilurus. The sequence goes on from BRDA01011832.1 coordinate 34,405, forward strand.
AAAGTAGCCCAAAAAAACGCACCCCGCCACCGTTGAATTTTCACCCGCGACTGGATTTTCAAACAAGCCCAATTTGGCGTTGAAACACGGAACCTGCCAACTCTGAGCAGCACTGCCCATTCACTTCCTCGTTTATGCCAATGATCTATATTGCTGCATGCGGTGCAGAAACCAGGAAATCCCGGAGTGGACTTTTAGTGGTATGAGTATTTTCCTATCAATCAAGTGGGATAGATTCTTTCTAAAAGCAATATAAACAGCGCTGGGTGAAATAATATTTTATGATAAATGTATGTGTGTGTGTGTGGGGGGGGGGGGTCCGAACAAATATGTTTCAAATGTGAGGGGGACAACCCCCTTTACGCGACCCCTTTGGCTTTCACTGATTATTTCCATATCTGATAAATAATGAAATGGCATTGAATCAGGTCTACTTACATTCTGACACTTTTTAAAATTTTTACTCTTGGCCTAATTTTCGTACTTATGCAGCAAGACGCGCACATAACAAAGGGAATGTGTTATATACTGTTTAAAATTCGTCCATTCCTTTAAAAAGTGGATTTTACTGTTTAAAAAGAGCCCATACCAAATGAGCAAATGTGGTGAAGTAATGGACCTGTCACTGAAAGGTCTCCGTCGTAATTTCCGGAAATCGACGAGTTTTTTCCCTCCTCGATCCGTATTTGAATACACTGTCAGTCGCGTTGCTTACTGGCCGACCAACGTCAAAGCGGGCGTGGCTTTTTCTGTCTTGTCCAATAGAAGCTAACATGCAAATGAACTGAGCAGGTCATGCTGTAGGCTGCGCGTGCTGCTCAGAGTGGATGCTAAACGGCGGCGCTTGATCCTCGGCCGTGTGAGACGAGTATAACGGTCAAACTTCCCAGAGCCTGAGCAGACGTTGAGCTCACTATGTCTGTTTAAAGTATCGGTGTAAACGTCTTGAGCTTTAACGTCGTGTTTATTTTAACGTTTATTTCCGGATATTTTCACACTGGTGAGGAGTGAAGAAGCGGACACGCGATGAAGTACAAAGTAAGTGACTTTTACACAGAGGTCGTAGAGCTGAGTTGCGAGAGGTTGTAGTGTACAGGTTTATTTAACGTTTGTACTGTAATATAGCTGCGTGTTCATGTTCGGTGTGTTTGTGACTTGTGGAAATGCTGTTTAGTTTATATTCACGTCTTTCTAAGTGTTAAAGGCTTCTCAGTTGTGCTATAATTGTGAGAAAATGGGGGGTTTATATGATGGCTTTCTTGCCTACTTTCTCGCTTTGAAAAGTCCACTTAATGTGCCTGTGAAGCTAAATGGCGTCATTTGTAGTATCAGTCGTGAATAATGGCCCTTTAAAATCTCCTTTCCTTCCAACACTGATGCTATTAGTGCAGTAAATACTGTGTAACTCTGGACAGCAGTGATTTACCATACGTAATCAAATGCCTGTGCGTTGACACTGAACGCCATTGTGGAGAAGCAGGTAATAAATAATGTGATTTACACATTACCTCCTATCGTGTTACTTAGAGTCAGTCTGGAGCACACAGGGCCATTCATTTCCTCCTCTCCACACGAATCCCTTCCACACCAGTTTGACCTTTCAGTTAGCATAGCTGTTTATTTTCTTTATTACGTCTGAATACATGTACATTATAGTCAACAAAACAATAAAACACTCACTTTCAAATGGAAGGATCCCTTTTATGGGCCATACATTCCCAACAAGTGTCCAGTTCCTAAAAACATGTTATTGAATGCTTGAAGAGCCGCTGGGGCATCACTCAGCAGTCCTAAAATCTTTTGTAACATTTTGTTTAGATCAGGACCAAGCCAACTAAAACAAGGCTTATTTCCTTATCTGACACTTTCTAATGGAAACTTACATCATGACCATGAAATACCCAATCACATCATTGCGTTCCCCATTATGTGGAACTGTCCTAGATGCTTTTGGGGGTTGATTGAAGGGGCTGTTGGAAAACAGAGTACTAAAGGATTTTTTTGCCGTGGACCTTTAGTGCAAGTTTGCCTAGTGAGGAGGAAGGCCCTTTCATTTAGAACTTGGCCTCTGAGTGAAGTGTTCTCATCATTTACATTCCCTTTGCTCTTTAAGCCTTTTCAAGTCGATGGGAAGCTTCGCTTCCTACTATGGTGCTAGGCTGGACCTGCTCTTGAATGGAATGCTTTTGTCCGCTTCACACTATCTGGGGAATGTGGGGCACTTGGCAGGAGAATTGCAGTTTAGCTCAGATCTGCTTGTTTGGATTCCTCTACTGTACAGCAATATGCGTCAGTGTGCTCTCCCTCTTTCTCTCTGTCTCTCTTTATCTCACTCACTCCATTCCTCTCACATTCTCTTAACTCTCCCTCTCTGAGATGTCTTATTAGATACATGTGTTTTGAACTGGAGGCTGTGTCATCACACCATATTAGGAAAGCAAAAGCTTACATACCTGAAATAACTATTCTGCTAGGCTCAGTTCACAGTAATGAACCATATAGTGACCATCATTTCAGTGTATTTGTTGAATTTTGCTGGGATTCAGATGATCAGTGGGAATTAAAATGGTGTAAAAGTGAATGTGTGACATTGTCTGTATCAAAAACAGCCCCCCCCCCCCGGAGACACATTCAACCTTGAACTTATAACAATTATAAACATATCAAAGACAAACATTTTTGGCATTTCTCTTTATTACACTCTGTTGGACACATGTACCTTTACATTGCACTATAGTGAAACAGAGCAGCTTAAGGAAAGCTGGGAATGACCGAGGAGGATAGCGTTGACATTGAAGAACAGAACTAGGCCTTCATCATGATATTGTATCATATTGTTGAGGTACCAGGAACTATAAATCATCTTATTGCCTACCCATTACAACAAGTCTTAGATCATCATCACAGAGTACTCGTCACCAGCGAATTGTGGAGGGAGTAGAGGTCAGAGCTGGCCAGTCCTGTCTCTGCTCAGGGCGGAATACTGACATAGCCACTGACGCAACAATACATCACAATGAAGGAAGAAAGCTGGCCTTGTACTTTGATAACCTATCTGCATTACTTAGGTAGAGGGACAGCTGCCAAGAAGGCTGAATACATTCCTGTACCAGTCTAGGAATAACATCGACACATCAGAATCTGCTAATGTGTTAGAAGTCCCATCGGGGACAAGTGGCCATTTAATGAGTCTAGGCCATTAGAGTAGGATCACTGCTATGAAGCACCAGAAAGATGAGACATGATTGCCTTTAACTGGAGATAGTGTTCAGTAAGTTAAATATTATTTGCCTGAGTCATTTGCCACCTTTGCCCCTTTGAAATGTGAGCAGCGGCAGCTGGTGACTCAGTCTACTGTAGAGGCATATATTGGCTATTCCAACAGGGTTGGGCAAGTTATGAACTTGAAGTGTTTTCTGAGAGGACTAATATTGCTTGAACAAGTGCATGGAACAATATTTGGTTTCTAATGTTATAATCTATAGTGTGTACACCCAAGGGCGTAACTTTGGGTCCAATATTGGGGGGGTTGAGCTGTCTGCCTATTTATTTATTTATTTAT
>BRDA01011832.1:46991-60941 GCA_036984385.1 Crenuchus spilurus
TCTTTCACAATGCTGATGTGTTTTGCCCTAGAGTGAATATTATCCTCCATTAGATCAATACTATTGATTCTTCTGCACAATGCATACAAATGTCTATAAACCCTCCCTTGCATACATAATTTAATAGTTTACAACCACTGCAAGTGGCATTATAGTTTTCAGTACTGCTATGAAAAGACCTAAAAAATCAATAATACAAGACCATGGGCACAAAATTATGCATAATATAGTACTGTGACCTCTTAACAAATGCAGCAATACATCATTTCTGGATGGGTCATTAATCCGTACAAGGAAGGCTTTATTATTCAATTACTAATTTCAGTACTTTCTGTTGAGCATGTTTTGAGAAGTTTTTAGTATCACTCATAATTAAAAGACTGATAGTGGTGTGGGCCAACATTTTGCAAACATTTCTGCTTAGGGCACCCACATGCCTAGCACCAGGACTGGTTGCTGCTGTTACTCGTCACTAGGGGTGCAGGAAAAAATCGCTTCGAGCTCGAATCGCGTTTCTCACACTGAACAATTCAGAATCGAGTGTCGTTTTCAAAAAAATCTATTTTTTTTTGCGGGTGCGGATGTGCCTTCTCAGCCACCGTAGTGCTAGGCAAAACAAGGAAGCAGTGTCGGCTATGCAAGCCGAGCCGCGGTCTTTGAAAGAAACCATTTGGGAACACTGGATTTTACCGTCAACCCGGCCCGGGTAAGAAAGGGCTGGACGTGACTTATACGATTGGCAGAGATTGCAACGGTAAAGTATTTTGTTTTGATTTGAAAGAATTGGAAAAAAATCGATTCGTGACCCCAAGATTCGATTCTGGATCGATTAGTTTCATTCCCAAGGATTCGCAGCTAATCCACTGCATAGACTGGGTTGCACGTCAGTTCCTAGTTTGTTGGTGTGCATTTAGGTTTGTGCCTGTATGAAAATAAGCCAAATAGTGGAGGAAACGCTTGTGTGAAAATTAAAATATACAGTTTTTTTGTGATTTGTAAGCAAGTTAGACAGAATGCAACAGCTAACAGAAGTGCCATATCTAACAAATGTTAAGAAAAATTGTGGGGTCAGGTAAAAAAGACTGTGAAGTAAAAAGTCAAACAGAAGTCAGTCAATTTGGACACTTAATCAGCTTAAACTTAGCTTAATCAGCTAAGCACGTGCTGTATCCTGACTGTTGCTTCCAGGCTAAAAGTTGTAGAATTACTGACATTTACCATAATATACTCAGGAAATTGTACTGTGACACATTTGATCCTGCTAAAAAACCTATTCTCGTGTTGCTGATTATGGATAAGAGTGTTTATCAGTGGTGTTTCTTCATGCTTGACAGAACCTGATGGCAAAGGCGTTGTACGACAACGTCCCTGAATCCCCGGAGGAGCTGGCCTTCCGTAAGGGTGATATCCTGACAGTCATCGAGCAGAACACAGGTGGCCTGGAAGGCTGGTGGCTCTGCTCACTGCATGGGCGGCAGGGCATTGCCCCAGGCAACCGCCTCAAACTGCTGATAGGACCCATGTTCGAAAGCCAGACAGCAGCCAGCCCCTCGCCTTCACAGAGCCTTGCCCACCAGCCGAGACCCCACACACCGCAAGGCCTCTACCAGGTGCCCCCCTCCCACCAGCCTAGCCCGGGCTCAGGACAGAGCACCTACCAGATCCCGCCCTCACAGGATCTGTACCAGATCCCGCCCTCACAGGATCTGTACCAGGTCCCACAGAGGAGTGTACTGGCTGCAGATGGAAAACCTAGCAAGGTACGAGACATTTAAACATCTAAACAGAGAAAATAATATGAAAATCAAGTAGTTATTATGACATTTGTTTCTATAAATCCACATTAACTTCATAGTGTCATCTGTGTAGTGTTCCCAAGGGTTTGAACAGACTCATTAGCAAATATAATGAATAAATTTAGCATTTGCATCATTACTATATTGGTATCGGTGTCAATACTGCCATTTAAAAGCAATAACAGTACCTGCAATGTAGAATACCAATAACATTTAAGCAGTTTATAGAATTAAAGCAAGTGAGATCATTTGTGTAAGTAAGAATACTTCTGTAATTCAAAGGGAGGCAGTAGAAGTGGGTGCTACAGCAGTTTGTATTCTTCTGAAGCTTTTAATTTCACTGGTGTACTACAGATAAGATACTGGTGTATCAGTCTTGACACTTTCTTGTAATAATTTATTTGGTTCTTATTGGCAATTGCAGTCCAAACATGTTCAAACACTTAAAAAAAGCAGCACAGTCTTTTGACTGTTCCCAAGCAGCTTGAGTTTTGCTTCAGCAGATGGTGAGGGATTAACAGACTTTGATGAGCGCTAAAGATGTTTCTTACAGCAGGCAAATGCTCCAAGACTCATTACTGTGACCCCTGTGGCACAGTTATTTTATACTTCTGATTGAAATGGACTGTGCATCCGGCCAAAGCCAAGCGAGTGACATGAAGAGATGTGATGCACAGGCTGGCCGCACCCTACCCAGCCCTTTGCCACAGGCCAGATCATGTTATGTTTAGCGCACTTATTCTGGTCTAAGCTGACTTTGTCTGAACACAAAGCCACAGAAGGGCCAGCAAAGGGAAGAAGAGAGAATGTGCTTCTCTGAAAAGTGTGCATGTGTGCATTGGAAGAGCTGTGAAAGACTCCATGTGTGCATGTATCAGTTCCAGTTTATCATAATTCAGGTGCAGGAGCCTTTTAGTAAAATCCATCTTAAGTCTTAAACACTCCATATGTGAAATGACTAAGTAGTGGCTGTAAAATAACATCGGTTCACTTTACTTAGCCATATTAGACGTGGCATATATTGTGAGCATATGGCAGACTAACAGTGGTATTTAACATTTAGAGCAGGGTTATACATTTTGGTCCAGTAGATCTTCTATTCAGTTCCAGCACACCAGGCTCTAATATGCAGATCTGGAACTGGTGTGTTAGATTAAGTTTGGGGCTAAATGGCAGGAGGCTGTAGATCTCCTGGACAAGGATTGGTCACCATTGATTTAGAATCTTACCCAAGTAATCTTATTGGTATATCTGGCATTTTTGGTAGCAACAACTTCTGGGGAAACACTACAGCCGGGGTAGGCAACTCCAGTCCTGGAGTGCTGGTGTCCAGCACAGTTTGGTGATGTCACTGCTCTGACACTACAATTAAACCTGCTAATTGCCTGCTGAGTTGAATCAGGTGTGTTTGATCAGGTAGATCACCAAACTGCAGGAAACCGGCACTCCAGGACTGGAGTTGCCTACCCCTGCTATAGAGAATAGAACATCTAAGATGATGATATTATCCAATATGCTATCCTTTATGCTATAAAGTGTACGACTTATGACTGCTACTGTGTACATAAATTGCAGCAAATTAGGCACCAGGTTATTGACTGTAATATTATTAGTAATAATTCACATTTTGGAGTGCTACATCTTTCAATTTTGGCAAATATAATATTGGCTGCTTAGTGCTGAAGACCTCCAGTTTTAATCAAAGTTTAGTGAAATTGAGCAGAATAAAACCTATTCAATTGCATTTTACTATATAGAGCAGTTTTTCAGGTTAAATATTTGAACACTCATTTGCACTGAAGAGGCTGTGAACCTTTCCCCAGACACATTATTTGCTTCCATTAGGTCTGGACTTCACCAGTATGGGATCTAATTTCACTCCTCAATGGAGGCAAACAATAATTATGAATACATGAAGCCTTTTTTTCCTGTCTAAGCACTGAATATGAAGCCTTGAAACCCTACCAAATAGTAGATTTTTTATCGACAGTGAAGCCACATTGCAGCCCTGCCTGCTAAGCACGTAGAGCCTTAAGCCTGATATAAAGCCTGTGATTACTCATTCTAATTTGCAGGCTCTGCTGCAGATGTTAAGAGGCAAGAGAATGGCTGGTCTGAACAGTCAGTGCCACTGGCTATAATGTCTGGTGGACGCTCTCTGTGGATTGTGGTACAATAAGTATTTTTTGGACTTCAGGCAAAATAACATGCGTAGTTTGACTTGTTCTGTGTCCGATTTTAACAGAAATGAGTAGTTCCCTTTATTCAAACCTGAGTATGAGAAATCTATAGCTTCCACATAGCTGTTTTAGACATGTGTTGCGTGGCGTTAATGACTATTTTTGCTGTGTGCAGTGTTTAGGCAGCCAGTAAAAAAATAGGACCTGCTATTTCAGAGAGTGAGCACTTGTTTACTGTTTTCCACTAAAGCTGGCATTGCAGTTTGCCAGCTCTTGTGCGCATGAGGTAAGAGGGCGTGTCGGCGGTCGTAAATGCACTGTTTTTCTGAAGATTTCTCAGTCCAGAGTTAATCCAAAAAGTGTTACGCAGGTGTGGCTTTGAGCAGGGTGTGCAGCTGAAATAAGGATTTCCTGCAAACTTGATCTACTCCCTCACAGAGTTCCTGCAGCACACAATAACCATACAATAATAATCCCCCCTCACGCTCTATTGTTTACTGAACTGCAAGGCAGCAGTGCATGATGCCTTTAATTAGTTTCCAGCCCTGTATGCCTCTGATTTGCTGTGATTATTATTTATTTTTGCACCTTCTTAACTGAAATATGTCTGCAGCTCTACTGTCCATTCTTGTAGAGTGAGAAAAAATGAAAGGTCCAGAAGAAGTCACAAAAGATGAAGCGTTTAATATCTCAAAGTAACTTAAAATAATGGTACCAAGAATGAAATAAAATAACCACTTCAGTTTCATAAAAACATGAGTTAAATGTTTCATTGTATGTTTATGTAAATGAGATGGGCAAGTGAGTATATTTTTAATATGAAAAGGACAAGTTTTGCCCTTTGTGTGTGTACAAGCTGAATAGTTTTTACTTGACTATTGCTGGTATAAATTATACAGTATTGCATAAATTTTGCATTGTATGATTTAAATTATTTATTTGAGTTTAAGTCTGAATGGTTTCAAATCCTCAAATCAATGTTATAGTTTAGATTACCGGTAAGTGAGTAACGGGATTGTTGACCCGTGTTCAGGTCCTTAATGTAATAAATGGAATATGATGCAAACTGACAGTTACTCTTGCATGATATGATTGAGGAATGCACCACTGCCATTACAGATTCAATTCCACCACGAGGTTTCCACACCATTCAGTTCGTTTCAGCTTTTCTCCTCATACACCTCCTCTCTTGCACACTTCTCTTTCATACCTTGCACCCCTTTCCCACATTTTCTCTGCTGTCCTCTCATTTCAGCAGAAGCTGTTTTCATTTCCCACTCCCTTTTCTAACACCCCCTGTTTTAAGCATCAGTGTGCAGTAAAGCAGCCAGTTGGAGCAGAGCATCTAACTATTTATGAGCTCATGATTAAAGGCCAAATCAGTTGATTTTAAATGTCCATGTAAAAACGTCCTTGGTGCATGCACCCCAACCAAAGTCATACACTTTCTGCATAAACATAAGAGAACAATTTAACCTGAACAGAATGAACTGAAAATGCCATGTAGGCCCATTTATTGACTTACAGCAACAATGTATATTTATCTGCTGGTTTTCTACAATAGTTCTTTGTTGAGAGATCAACCTCTTAGCTTGGGCTAGAAGCTAAGGTCTCTCCTAGTCAAAAGATGTGTACCTGTGTAAAAATAAAAACCTCATGTCACAAAAACAGCGTTTCACAATGTAATATTTCTTTGGGAAGTATAAGGTTTAGCCTGGAGTAAGTGCAGCTGAGCTTTAGTTGATCGTTTGGTTTTGTCTGGGGTGGTTGGAACAGCATGTTTGGTGCAGTGTGGTGCAGTGGATGGGTATATAATGACGCACTGTGGGGCTTGGCTGGATGTACTTGGCTCTGAACCTCATTGCTTGAGGCTCTGTCCTTCCTTGACCCTCCAGGGTACAGTGATTTAAATCTCTCTGCAGCTGTCCCATTTAAAGCCATTGTAGATGTGCCATGGTCGAGCCTGTCCCGTGCTCACAGTGGACTTCACACTCACCACCAGCCTACTGGGCATAGACAAGACCTCTGTCAGACTTTCTGCCAGGACCAGCTAATTCTGCCCAGCACATTCGGTTAGGGGTATAGCAGTACCTTGTGACTTTGTTATATTGTGAGGCAGAAATGTGAGAATGTGGATCGTGGAGAAGCATTGTGAGATAAACTTTGACAATTACATCATCTAGACCAGTTATACTGCTTGAATCACTGATCAGCCACCCACTGCAGCACCTTCAGGTCAAACATTAATTAATAACTTAGTAATATGGTAATGTGAATCAAATCAAGAGCTCAGTGTATTGTTATATTGTTACTTTTGCTACACAAAAACATTAGTATTCCACAACAGCTTTGCAAATCGTGATACCATGTAGAAGTGTAATTTAATTAAATTTGCACTAATATTGAAATGAGTATATTTAATTTAGCATTCAGTTTTATATTCTAAACTTCCAGAACTGTATTTTGGAATCTTAGCATTGTATTTTGCTGACAAGATGAGTTACATTTTTAAGCACAACAGATATACTCAGCTGTAAATGTTTGCAAATGTATCTGTGTTATGAAATAAACATGACGTTAAAGATAATTTATTTTTTTACACCTTAACCAGAATATTGATTTGTTATCAGGTATCATCATCCTACACTAGAGCTGGGAGATATGGCCAAAATTTTATCACAATAAATTTTTCTATATTGATCAATCCCGATAATTATCACGATATTAAATTTTCTAACACTGTCATAGTTTTAAACATCTTTCTAAAAACATCAGAATAAATACATGAAATGTTACTATTTAAAATATTAAATTGTTTATTTCCAGAACATAATATTGTAGAGACCGGCTGGACGCGTTGAAAGGATGGACGAGAAAGACGTTTACAGTCATCGCTTTATGATTGCTGTCGCTGCAGCCACTCCAAAATAACAACAGGCTAGAGAGCCAAGCTAATATGCTAAAGCTAGTACTCGAACTGACACACACAGCGAGCCCCCCTCCTTCTCACACAAAGAGACCAGCACACATCGACTTAATGCTCTCTCGCCCGGCCCACTACGCTCTCCCCCAATCACAGCTTGTCTTAAACACAACAGTGCATTTTGGCTGCGCTGGTGAGGAGGAGCTAACAAGCAGCAGTATTAGACTTCTGAACTCGCTGTCAATCTGCTTAGACGTGAAATGGAAATAAACGTTAATGCTTATTGAATTCTATTGTCCCGGCATAATATTATTATTATTATTATTATTATTATTATTATTATCATCAGCTTGAAAATAATGAGAGTAATAAGACTTTTAATAAAATAAGATTTTGCAAAAAGTATAAACTTTTTAACAATTTTCACTCTCTCAAAGTGCAGTGTTTTTTGATAGTGTAAGTTAGTTCCCCCAGTGAGTAGCTTGTGAATCACATAGCACAAGGGCCAGTAAAGTGTTTTATCAGCACCGGACAGGTCTGGTTCTTATCCTCATGTCCTGTCAAGGTGAGGGCAAAAGCAGACTCTTTATTTGTGTGTTTCTGTATCCAGGAGAGATCATAAATGTTTGCCACCAGTAAAGCGTAGGCAGTAACCTGCCACACCTTACTGCAGAAAACTGTGGTTGAGCCTTAGTTTTGCTAAGTGACTAAACCTTTTCTGCTTTGATGAGTGCTGGAAACCAGGCTAAGCAGACTGAAGGTCTGCATGAACATTATTAAGTCAGACATCTATTCTGGGTCATAGTTTGTCACTGATGTTTTAATATACAAGCTCCAGATAAATTTGTGGTTTCCTCTTGTTGAGTAGGCAGCTGATAATCTAATGCTAAGTACACAGCAGTATTTCTGGTTAGAGTGGGTGTTATTTCTATATTTATATTTGGTGTTTGGGCTTTGGTCACTATTATATGGTCACTATTACCAGGAACTTACTGATTGCTGTTAGGCAACAAAATGACCGATTTCTACTATAAAATAAAGAATATGTTGGCCATGATATCTCTGCTATAGATGCTTACATCTTCAGCTCTAACACAAATTATTTAGGGTTCAGAATATTATTGAAATTAAGAAAAATAGTGAGGTTATTTTTTGCTTTAAGAGCTAAATTTCCATTGCATGAGACAGCGTGACATTTTGAAAGGCAGCATTTAATGGCAGCCAATGTTCTAATAATGAATGCAAAGTCCCCCGTATTCACTACTTATTTTGGAAGGCATGGCTAGAAAAGTATGACATTATTGAGATTAGTGTTTAGAGTGCATAAACCTCTCATCTCCTGCCTTATTATTTTGAATATTTCACATTCCTGTAAAGACAACACATTTTAAAATACTTTGAAATAGTTTCCTTATTCTTTCTTCAGTAATGGTGCATTACCTGTATAACAGTGGAAATGGTCCATATATCAGTGGTACAACAACAGCAGACCTACCCAATTTAAGAATTTTCACCACCGTCTTTAGCTAAAAGAGGTACATTCCTCAAATCCACAGTGGGAACTATGGCTGTGTTGTCCCACACCTCTGACCTGGATGGTCGTGACCCCTTTATCAGAGAATTCACCCTGATCTACCCTCCATTCCTCAGCTGCTCAATGCAAGCGTAATAAAAGAACCAGCAAATGGTTTCAGATAAGTTTGAAGCAGTTTGAATGAGCAGCAGTAATGAGCTGTTGAATGACCTCCTGCTGAGATTTTAGTGTCTCTTCATACACAAAAAAGAAGCAGGAAGAACTGAGGCAACAGCAAATGCTTGGCTGAACATTCTTGTTCCCATTCACATTAGACTAAGAATTCAACCAGTCCGTACTGCTATACCTCCTTCACTAAACCAAGTCACTCTTTTTATTCTGCATACATTTTAATAGTAATCAAACACAGCGGTGCTAAAATGGGGGTCACTGAATAGATAATGCCTTCATTTGAATAATTACCCCCACCCCCACCTAACCCGACCTCCGCCTTTCAGGCTGGAGAATTCAATAAAAGCTAACCTGAAAGGCTTTAAATCAGCAGTGATTGTGGTTGTATTCATGAAATAGGAAATTAATTATGTTTCTTTTCATGCACCTAATTTAGCAGGAAGGCTTTGTGCGTTTTGGTTTTATGGCGGAGACATATGAGGTGTCTAGAGATTTGACACTTAATTGCCTGCATTAATGGGCCTGTTATATTAATAGAGCAGAGCTGTTCCTCCCCCTCGTTAAATGGAGCACTGATGAGTTTGAGGGCAGGAAATTCACAAAGGCCATCCAGATCAAGGCATCACGCTAAGGGCATCTGCAGCATGGCGAGAATGTTTGTTCTGATAATGAGGTAGAATGTATTCACAAGCACTGATAAACAAAGTTCAGTAACCCACATTTTGTTTGGTGTAGGTTTTGTCTGATGAATTCTTTTATCTGTTGGTATTTCAGTAGACAAATTAATTGTCGGGGCGGGTTTATTCATACAGGGAATGTTGAATGTAGAGCTTAGCTCATGCCCTGCTTGCAAAAGGGTACATTACTCTTAAAAATACGTAGTTTAGCCTTAAGTAGTTTCATCCAAACTAGCTGCGTTATATGAAAAATATGTGGATATGCAGAATAAGAACCAAGCCAGTCAAGTGAAACTGAAAAAGTGTTGATTAGGCTGTCCAAGCACTTTTACATGTGGCTTATGTTCACGCATGCTCTGATTAATTTCACCACATCTGATTGGTATAAACTAAGTCAGGAGTAATTCAGCCAAATGTTTTTATACCCAGGAAATCGGGCTGTTTGATCAGTGGGCTCGTTCTGAATAATGTTTATTAAAAGCCAAGAGACTATTCTGATCCATTCCTTCTCAGGCCAAGTCAGTGAAGCCAATGAGCGACTGATGAGCTGTTATGTAAAGCTGCCATTAGTTTTGGTGTTTAAGATGTGTTTAATTTATATAAATAGTTCAGATAAATTCTCCATCATTGACCATTACTGAATCACTTCACGTCCTTCAAAATGTACAAAGCCGTAATGCATACATTGAAACTGTAAAATACTCCCTCGTGTATTATAGGACCAGTACAGTAGCAGTAATGCTAGAATCTGTATCTGAGTGCATACTGTTATGTTTATAGTGCATAAAATATTTAGATTTTTCATCCACAGAGGGGAGATGGGGGTCTGTTTTGAGCTAGAGAGCCTTAATGAAAGGATGTGTACTGGGAGATGGACTCGTGCAAAAACATAGCAAATGGGAAGTATAAATTTATTGACATTTTACAAACACTAATTAGACATAGACATGTCGTCTATGTCTAACATGTCGTCTATGTGTAATTAGTATTTGTAAAATGCCAAATTTTACAAACACTAATTAATGGTACTTCTGACTATTACATCATGTTCACATTTACATACCTGTCAAAACAATGAGTGCTCCAGGGCACTTATACACAGTGCAAAACTAAACATGCCAAAATATGAGTCATTATATGCCCGTCAATGTTTTATCCATTGAAACAATGTGGGCCAAGGTTTGAGCCTATAGTTTCCTCTTAGTCACCTTCTTCCAGTGTAATAACATCTTGAGGCACAGTCCCCTGAGAGGAGGTGAAGGTTTACTCAGCCTGCATGAGCTCACAGCTCCGTAATCACAGTGTAGCAACAGTCAGCCAATCAGATCAGTCAATATTTACACACCCTTACCATTAGCAGCATCAAGTGACGGAGAAGTGCTAAAGAAGTGTAAATAATGGCATGTAGCTGTGACGGAGGGAATGTGAATGTGCAGAAAAACTAGAGAGAGTAACTCGATTTGTCGGCAGTGTAACCTTACTAGGGTTAAAACTTGAAAGGACAAAAATATTTAGACCTGTTTTTGTTTCCTGGGGTTAGGGAGGGATAAAGTTAGACATGAATGTATGTGTGTGTGTATATACCAGTCAGCTATTATTATTTGGCTGGTAGGTCATTCTCTTCACTGCAGAGACATTGATGTGGTTGTGGCATGTTGGTGCATATTGTGCTGGTACGAGTGGATCAGTGGAGGTCCTGTGGGGGTCCTGATTATTAAAGACGGAGGCTAACAAAGTATACAGATGGACTACAGCCTATAACTGGTTTCATTGTTGATTGGTATAAATCGTGGAATTGTTATCAAATAAACATGTGCACGTTGTTTAGCAGCACTGAACCTCTTTATAGCACCTGGACACAAGCTCAGGTGGTTTTCACATGTAGCTTCCTCAGACCACAGCACCAAACTGAGATGCTTATTTTGTCTCTTGTCTTATCTTGTCTCTGTTCTTATTTAGGAAAAGAAATGAGTTTGCAGACAGAGCTCCCACTTACTCATTTAATCCTTTTTACCATAAAGGTCTGAATGGGTGTCTCACACTTCAGTCCTTCATTTATTTACCTAAACAACTTACACATTATGTTTGTAGTAAGTATTGCCTGTCCTCGACTACATCCTAAAACCTAGTATTTAAAAAAAATCTGTGTAAAATATTAAAACTATGTACAGTACATGAGGCTGGAAGCCTAGTAGGGTTGATTGAAACACAGAAAACCTGTTGATGCAAAACTTACAGTAGAACTCAGTGCATTTTATTTCGGCACATAGCACATTTCAAATCAGTTAGATTTTTTGTTATGTACAGGGAAACATACAGTGGTTAGACAATGAAACTGAAACAGCTGGTTTTAGACCACAATAATTTATTAGTAGGTGTAGGGCCTCCTTTTGCAGCCAATACAGGGTCAATTCGTCTTAGGAATGACATATACAAGTCCTGCACAGTGCTCAGAGGGATTTTAAGCCATTCTTCTTGCAGGATAGTGGTCAGGTCACTACGTGATGCTGGTGGAGGAAACCGTTTCCTGACTCGCTCCTCCAAAACACCCCAAAGTGGCTCAATAATATTTAGACACAAAGACTTGCTGTCTTGGTCACAGATGCGCCAGCAAGACGTGCAGCAACAATTTGTCCTCTTTTGAACTCTGGTATGTCACCATAATGTTGTGTGCATTGTAATATACTATATAACTGTGCTCTTACCTGCTAACTGAACCTTCACACTCTGCTCTTACTGGTGCAATGTGACATTAATGAAGATTGGCCACCAGACTGGTCCAGTTTAGCCATGAAACCTCCCACACTAACATGACAGCTGTTTCACTTTCATTGTCTAATGGTCTAATGGTATAGTAATAATTTAGTTGTAGATTAATATCTTTCATTTAAAATCGACTAATCATCTATTAAATTCTGTTAATTCACCTTAATCCGTAATTTGGGCTTAATTCTAACTCTAAATCTAGCTCTGACCCTGATTTTGCTTCTAAATCTAACCCTGGCACAAAATGCTAACACTGTTGAGTTTCAACACAAACAGAAACTGTAATCATGCTTTGTGTGTTGCAGACTGAGATTTTAGATTGGAATGTGTATTTAAGTGTAATAGCTCGAGTTTAGGGGGTTAAAATTGGGTGAATGCTGTCTTGGGCTGTGTCGGGAAAACCAGTTGTCCTTTTGCAGGTTTGGGTGTGAACGCAGCTCCAGTGTCGGCTGTTTTTGTTTTGTCCCATTCTGGTTCAGCCTGGGAGGCAAAGGGAGATTTAAGAGCGCTGGGAACAGGCTTGGAGCTTTGGCTTGTTGGTGATCTGTGTTGACCTTGCCATTCCCCAGTGATGATTTATATAGAGGAATGCAATTGATGTGCACCTAAACACACACAGTGAAATGAAGAGCGTGACAATCAGGTTTATTAATACCATCTGGATGGCTCGTCACTTTTGCTGCGGTGCACTTGGAAGTAAGAGAGAGAATAGGCATGTGTCATTCCATTGTAATTGTGATTTGTAAAAGAGAAGTGGATCTTTGATGTCTTTTATCAAGCTGCTGTGTTTCATATCTACATTTAGAAAAAGTGCATTTTCCACTGAAGACAGGAAGTCAGACGTATGGTTCATATTTGCAAGCCCCGTCAGTGAACCCAGAGCGTTTCAACACGGCGATAGTGCTGTGTAGTGATTTGGCAGAGAGACAGACGGAGGGGGGATGAGAGGGGGAAAATTCCGAGCATTCTTCTGTCTGTCTGACACAGCAGAGTGCTTCGTAACCTAGCATAGTGAAAGAGAAAGCCAGGAAAGAGGGGTGTGAGGTCTTAAATGCTCTTAAAAATAGGTGCCATAAGACGTTCTTTGGAGAAATGTCACTTGAGAGCCACAGTAAAGTATGGCTACACAGTAAGACCATTATTGTCATTATTGTGATGTCACTATTTTGTAACAGTAACTGCTTTCTGTGCTGACTGTGAATATTGTCAGTGTTGCAAGAAAACAACCGAGTGGTTTTAGAGGAAGTTAGAAAATTAGGCCTGCACAGTTTGATTTAGTTGATGCAATACATATATAAATGAATATCTTTTCTGTGCTACTAAGGCCAAGTAAAAAAAAAAATTGGACATGAGGAAATGAGGAAAACAGGACATGAGGAAAATTTTTATTTTTATTTTTTTAATCGATGGTAGAAAAGTATGTAGCGAATATTAAAATGATGTTGAAAACGTGAAATGGGGTCACCATCATGCTTCCCGTCGCTGTATTCCTGGTAAGAGCAAAGCGACGTGCGAAACGAAATGGTAACTTCAGACACCTGCGACTCGCAGGTGGGACAAATTTCGTGACACTTCGACGCCCTTACTCACTCTCCTTTCGGCGCAACAATGGTCACTATTCTTCGACTAAGACTTGTTTTCAACTCGCGCAACATCGCATATAAATCAGTTACTGTACATGTGTGTTGTCATATAATAACAAGTGAATAAAAAACTGTAAAATCCCCTTCGACTCGAAGGGAACGTCAGAATCTCGTTAGCGGAGACGTGATCTACGTAAAATGGTCCTTATGTCGCTGCCCTTCGTACTACCACTGGGGTAAAGTGCAAAAGTTGTAGTAAAATTATAAGCGATGTATGAAAAGATGGTAGCTAATTTTTTTATTTTTTCATTTTAAAAGGA
>BRDA01011832.1:60951-83657 GCA_036984385.1 Crenuchus spilurus
ACATGAGGAAATGAGGAAAACAGGACATGAGGAAAATTTTTATTTTTATTTTTTTAATCGATGGTAGAAAAGTATGTAGCGAATATTAAAATGATGTTGAAAACGTGAAATGGGGTCACCATCATGCTTCCCGTCGCTGTATTCCTGGTAAAATGCATCTAGTGCAGAGGCGATTGCTCTAAGACTGCAAGGGAAGCTCAGCTTCCCCTAAAATGTCAAAAAATAAGTGATCAATAATATACGGTTGTGTGTACATGTCATTGACTAAATATGCGCTACAACGCACTCAACTTTTGTTCAGAATCAGCTTCTTATCACTGGTAACGACGCGGCTTTCCTCTCACTCATTCCTGCAGCTTCACAGTGCTTTAAACAGGGCGGACGTTCAGCGTCCACAGAGTTCAATGGCAAAGCAAAGCGTGCGGCGAAATGAGACGAGTCATTGGATAAATGCCGGGCTTTGTCCCGCCCATCGGACGCTCAGCGTCTCTGGGGGTCTATGGGGCAGTGGGCTGGCCTCGGCTGGCCCGGACGCTCAGCTTCTGCATGATGATTGGATGATCTGTCTGAGGCTGAATCCCTTTTTGATTGACAGCGAAATGAGCGAATCGGTGATCTTTTTGTGTAAACATCCGTGGGAGCATTTTAAAATTTTCGACTATAAAAATAATTGTTTGTGGCAGCCCTAATCCAGATACATCCTGACTGTGTATTGTCATGTTTTTGTTGTGTTACCCGTTTTTGCATGCTTTAAAATGACACTTCTTTACATGTCCATTTTAGAGATGTGCAAGTGTCAAGAACCTCTTGATAGCATCTGTGCCAGTTAATGGTTTGGTCTAAGAAATCTTTACTTGGAACTGACCATTAAGAGTTCACATTCTAAAGGCACGGTCTGAACTAGTGACATGCATATTAAAGTCACGTAAATTAAGTTCAACATATCAGCGTAGACAAAATGAATGAAACCATCCAAGTCACATGTAATTCAAACACATGGACCCTTCAGTTCTAACGGCAGATTCTGCCTGTCACTCTTTCTTAACACGTTCCTCTACAGACTTGTCAAAACTGTCACTCTTGTTGATTGTCACTTTGTCAGCATTACACTCCCTTTCCAATGGCATTCTCATTTCCCCATCTACTACTCCAAATCCTAAACCATCACACCGTTTGGAGTTTGCCTCACACACAGTGAGTCTGACTGAACCACTGAAGCAGTGTAAAGATGCAGAGCCGTCACTTCTGTCAGGAATAATTTGGATGAATTGGCTGAGGCAGAGCTGGGTCAAACAAGGACTAGAGCACTCTACCCAGCAGGTCCCATCAGCAATCTAATGACATTAGGATGGCACTGAGGAAAGGGACTGGCTTCACCCCGGCAACAACCAAATGTTGTTTATTTATTTATTTTTTTTTTTTTTTTTAGAAGAGGCCATTCTCAGAGTCAACAAAGGAAAACATTCTAGAACACTGTGAATTAAACATTTTTCGTGAACCAGGTGAAAGGAGGAGAACGTTCTAGAGCCTTTGAGAATGAACAGGAGAGAACATTTGTGACCCCGCCAGGGAAAACCAGGTCAAAGTCATTCTTTTTTTTTCAAAATTATTATTATTTTTTTTTTTCAAAACAACTTTTTTGTGAATTTAAGTTTTGTTTTTGATCAAAATATGTACTCCGATAGATATCCGAGACTGTTATCTTTCATTATATTATGTTATAATAATACTGAGTGGCTAAGTTTTGTTGCTAATGTGAGTGACACAATATTGACACGATATCTCAATAAATTGCCAAGTGACTTTGGCCTGGTTTTACCTGGCGGGGTCACATTTTTGAAGAGAGTGAATGGAAGAAACATTGTGGAACATTTTGAATGGGAGACAACATTCACCACAATGGAGGAAAGTATTCTAGAACAATGTGAATGGTAGACAACCTTCATAAACGGTGAAGAGAGGAATATGTGTTGGGTTAATGATCACAGTGAAAGTGCAAAGTAATGTATTAATATGTTTAATATGCAAAGCTAATATTTTGAGAATAGTGAAAGTGTTAGTATTAGCAGGTCTTGTGACCAGATGGTCGCCGGTTTGAGCAAGGCACCTAACTCCCAACTGCTCCCCGGGTGCCGTGGAGAGGGCTCCCCACTGCTTCACGCACATGTTCTCACAGCCTAGTGTGCTCACCAGTGTGTTTCACTGCACGGATGGGTGAAATGTGGAGGACAAATTGTCATTGAAAAAAAGCTGAATCTAATGTAAAAATGATCTACAGAACAGGAATAGTGGCACGCTAGTCTTTCTGTGTTTAAGCTTGTCTCACAGATGCTCTACAGAAGGACAACTATCAGCAATTGCTCTGCTGATATATTACATTAACCAGAGTCTTTCATGGATGCTCTAATGGGTTTGTTTTCTCTCCATGTGTTGGCCAGGTGTTGACCCCAACACGAGTTGGACAGACTTATGGCTACAGCCCTGCCTCCAACAGTTCTCAAGACCTCTATGATGTTCCTCCGATACGACAACAGGGGGTAAGTGTCTTAAAACTTCTAGCAATACACAGCATAGACTTTTACTGGCATCATCATGGATTGAATATGAGTTAACATCGTGTGTTACGTCTTTACAGGTGTATGATATTCCCCCTGGGAAGCAGATAGGAAAACCTGTGAGCTCTCATGGTCAGAGTCTATATGACATTCCTCCGACACAGGACACACGGAATCAAGGGGTTTATGACATCCCCCCAACATCACAAGGGGTATGTTCTAGTCGGATGAACACTTTGTTCAGTAACAGAACGAATTCAATAAGTCATCTTTTCCATTCCGATTAATAGAAAAAAAACACAGACCGTCATTTAAATACATGCCTAATGCTACATTCCTTTTGCTTCAGCAGATTAGAAGAGCTCTTAACTGAATGCCTTCTTTGTTCTCTCTGTCTATTAGCAGAGGGCTGCTTTTCCTTAAAAAGAAGGAGAGAATAAATAATATCATTTTATTAGTTTCCTCTGGTTACTAAATTAAAGCTTTGCCTGCCAGCAGTGATCAAGTCAGACCCAGAACTGTGCTCTGAACTCTGCAGTAAGGGATGTTAAATAAGGACTGAAATAACTGCTTTCTGGGCCCTCTTAAGTTTCACTTCTTTACACACTACAGCACAGTCCACTGCTGCAAGTTTGTTTGTTATAAATTGAAGTATGCTGGGAACCTGTTATTTGCGTCACATTTAATTAGGGGTTTGCGGAGGTCTGACTTTGAGTAAAAGGCAGATTTCAAGCCTGAGTGAAATCACTTAAAGCTGTTATTGTTGATCTGTGTGCTCATTATATGCCCCATGTGTGTCAGGACTCTACATGCTCCAATCAGCTACGGGATTTTGAAATACTCGGTTGTAAGAGTGTTTGTCAAATCCATTTTGAGTATAAAATAAGAGATTGTCTGTACTAGACGGTCAGCAAACCATTTCAGAAGCTAAGCAGGGTCAGGGATGCATGTATAAAGCTTTGTGCTGCTTTTAAATACGATTGGAAGATTTGATGCAGCGTTTGTTTTTGCAGGTGTATTCGATACCACCTTGCAGAGGTAATGGTGTGCAAGATGAAGGCAACTACGACTTCCCCCAACCTCACAAACACAAGCCAGAGGGTATATATGATGTACCACCGTCTTTTGTCTCCAAATCAACTCATTGCCCCCAGTCCAATTACGACTTCCCTCCAGGTTCAGAACCCCGCATGGCAGCTTGCAATGACAATGGCATATATGATGTTCCTGCTAGTAAGTCTGGTACAGCAGGATCTCATGATCTCTATGACGTTCCACAAGGAATGCCACAACGTGATCGCAGCAAGGGCATTTACGATGTCCCACCTACAGACTCACGCGCTCTAGCAGATGTGACCGATGGCATGCACCGCCTTTCATTCTCCAGCACTGGAAGCACACGCAGCAGCATGTCCACATCTTCTTCCTCGGCAGGGTCGCCAGCTGAGGGCCGGCTAGCACTGGACCTGGACTCTGCCCTGCAGCGGCTAGGCCGCCTTCAGCAAGGACTGGAATCTTCTGTCTCTGCCCTCCATGGCTTTGCTGTCTTGCCAAACTGGCGGACGTTCGGCTTCATGGAACGCCACGGCAATGAAGTGCGCCTGACACTGGAGCGCATACGTAGCATGTTGGCAGAAATCCTGTGCTTTGGACGAGGGGCGACGGCCAATGCCACCGCACTGTCTGATCCTGGGCTGCACTCAAAATTGCGTCGGCAGCTACAGAGGCTAGAAGACTCGCAGCAGATCTTGCAGCAGACACACCAGAGCCTAGAAAACAGTGGCTGGGTCCTCAATGTCCTGGTGGCAGGTGGCAAGCAGCAAGGCAAAAATGATGAGCTGGACCGTTTTGTCATGGTGGCGCGGACAGTGCCCGATGACACCAAACAGTTAACATCAACAATAGGGAGCAGTGCAGAACTGCTGTTCAGGAGGGCACCTGTAGAAGGCGTTGTACACCCGTTTTCCTGCTCTCCAGCTGAGGAGGACAACCACAGTTCCCAAACGAAACCTTTCCCTGTGCCACAGGACAGCGAGAAGTGTGTAAAAAGCTGGATGGAGGATTATGATTATGTCCATTTGCAGGTAAGAATGGGTTTATTTATAGCTTTAATTTCCAAAGCAGCTGCGGCCTGATCTTATGCAGGAATTCTGAGTTTCCAAGTGGGAGGAAAATGGCGAAGATCATAATTACTGGCAATAAACATAAGAATGAAATTGTAATCAGACATTTGCTTTAAAATATGAAAGCCTTGGCCTTCAGAAAGCTTATGTGTAATCGTTAAATACAGATATTTCACTTCATCATTTCTTACATTTAGACTCCCTTCTGTTTTAAAAAGATGGTTATTTAATAAAGTAATGGTTCAGTATAAAATCCTGAGAAGGCAGATGAACCTTTTTCCAGGTTAATAATTCTTCACACTGACAATATGACTATAGACCTTTTTAAAAATGGTACTTTAAAATGTTTAATGGTCTCATGGCTCTGTAGAGCGGTGTATCATTCACTGAAGAGCCCTGGCTTACTGAGAGTGAACAGTGAGTTTCAAGTATTGATATTTTGAAGGTCAGAGGAAGGTTGGTCAGTATTAAATGGTTCATGTTATGGTTAATAAAAGTGGCTTCAGTGTGAATTAAACGGTCAACAAAAACCAGCATTGAATTACTGGTCTTATGCAACACAGCACATTCAATCATTTTTGTTTACAAGTTACACTACACTCTATGCACTTTTTGCTCCGTTTCATTAGTGTAACAGCAAGACAGAGGTTTGGCCTTCACATACAGTGAGTGTCTCTGACCAGTGTCTCTAACTGATCACTAACCAATACCAAAACCAAAAGGAGGTTGAATAAGCATAATTTTGCCATGTAAAACAAGAATCTGTGAAGAAGAATGAATGAATGAATGAAAATCTTTATTGCCCCAGAGGGAATTTGTCTTGCACACTAGGAAGCCACATCAAATACAATACACATCAAATACAATACACAAGTCAACAAACAATACAACTATTAATTATCTACAGCAATAAAAATAAATAAAAAATATCCATAACAACCCATCCTAATAAAAAATATCTAAAACGTCTAATAATGACAATGTGCCAACATCTAATTTATTCAGTAATTGAATACTTCTTGGCACAAATGATGTGATGGTGTTTTTATTTTGGGCATACATAGTTTTAAAGTTTTAGGAGAAAGTCGTTCTGTCTGTTCATAGAAAATTATTGCATTTTAATCCCATTTTTTCCTTTTTGTATAAACTGAAACTAGACTCTTCATGTAGTCTTGGTATTTTTAATTCTGGGAAGTGTGATGAACTATAATTACTCTGCACTTTATATGAAATACATGTGACACAAGTTCAGTGTTTGCATGTGTAAGTTTTCCCAACACATTACAATGTGTTAAACAGCTGTCACCCTTTTTTATTTCAAAGGGTAAAGAAGAATTTGAGCGTCAGCAGAAGGAGCTCTTAGAAAAGGAAAACATCACAAAGCAGAGCAAAGTCCAGCTGGGACAGGAACAGGTACATATCTGAAGATTAAACTATCACTTCAATTATGAGCCATTGTACAAGTGATGTTCACTGATATTTGAAAGTGTTGGATTGGCACCAGTGAGAGTTAGACTTTATTTTGTGTCATGATTTCAGAACCAAATCAAAACTTTACGTCTGAACCTCCATGTAAAGACATCAGAGCTACAGATGTTGAACTTCTGGCACCTTCTGTCAGAATAGCTGATAGTTGCTGTGGCATATACACAATAAACGTACAGCATAGTACATTTATATACTCATTTAACCTCTTACATTTCATGCAGAATTGGTTTTCCAGGGCAAATATGACTAATATGTTATAAAATCTAAACTAAAACATATTGAGAAATCACACGGAATGTCCTAAAAAATGGTAATGATGCACATTTTCAGGTGAAAGTTTTGTTTGTAGTTTAAATATGATTAAAATAAATTTTCAACATTTAAGATTTATTGATTCTACTGAGCTTCAAGTATTCAGATCACATGGTTTTGATCACAAGCAGTGGTTTCCACAAACCAGCAAACAGGAGACTCCATTGAAGAAACCTTTTATTTTAGACTTCTTTACATTTGCTTCCTTACATTTTTACTACTATATAAAGAGGTCCATGCTTATAATACTGTATTACGTAACACAGTGAAGAAGTTTGTGTTCTGATAAAATATCTCTTCAGATTATGTGTCAGGATGGCAAATGTTTAAGTAATCAGTAGCTGGTGATCATTTCAGTTGATTTGGTGTTATAAAAGAAACATGAGAGGGTAATGCTTTTTAAATATTTCCAGTAAACATTATTAATAGAACTTAAGATAAGAAGCCTTTCATTGTAACTTTCTCCACTTCTTCTCACAGCTGAACCAGTTTAAACAGCTGGAGCAGGAGGTGATCAAACCTGTTGAGAATGACATCACACAGTGGATTTCCCATCAGCATTCCACTGGCTCCTCCTCCCCTTCAGACTCCTCCACTTCTTCTGTGGGAGGTGGGGCTCAGCTGTGTGGACGGGACCGGCAGTTGCTGGGTTTCTATGCTGAACAGTGTGAGCAGCACTTTGTGACCCTCCTGAACGCTGTGGATGCTTTTTTCAGCTGTGTGGCAGCCGGACAGCCACCACGAATCTTCGTAGCTCATGCCAAATTTGTTATCCTCAGTGCTCATAAGCTTGTGTTTATTGGGGACACTCTGTCACGACAAGCTTCAACGCCAGATGTGGCCAACCGAGTGATGGACTCAAGTAATGTGCTTTGCGAGATGCTCAAGACGGTGGTGGGTGCCACCAAGATGGCCGCCCTTCATTACCCGAGCACAGCTGCTGTGCAGGAAATGGTGGACCGCGTCACAGATCTTTCACACCGGTCACAGCAGTTTAAAGCGCAACTCTTACAAATGTCAACATTGTGATGTCATCAGTTTGAGCCCATCCTAACAATGACATTCTGAACATTTGTATATTTATCTGTATTAGGCACATCAACGTTTCCTTCTTCTCTGTAAATATTCATCTCTATTTTTGTTTAGATTTGTTTTATATAATATTAAGAATGGTATGATTATATATATAAATATGAATATGAAATTGCTTCTGAGACCAGTATGTTAACATTCCATGTTTTGTTATTGAGCACCTTATAAGTTGCCCTCAAATGTATTGACCTGTAGATGAATGCTGCACCTGCTGCTGGAGATCAAAGTAGTTATTGTATTATTTTGCATTCTTTTCTGCAGATAATGTGGCTGTAAAAGTAAAAGACTATTCTTCACTTCGTGACTATTCTTGACCTGGCTTCATTCTCAGGGGCGGTGGTCTACTTTAGGTTTTGCAAAAAGTAAAATGAGCACAAATTTCTTATCTTCAAGGAGACAGTCAACACATGCTTGGTGTCCAAGTTTTCCACTGAAACATGTAATAACTTTGCTCTAGTGATACGTTTTTGTCTCTCAAGGTGCACTGTAAATGTAGATTATAAGTACAAGGTCCACTTAAGCCTTAAAGGTTCACTACATTCACTTTTCCAGCAGCCTATGTGTCTTTTCACAGCTTAAACCCTTTCAAAGTAAAATAAATGTAGAAGTCTGGAGTTGGGAAAGGATGAGTCAATACAACTTCTAATAAATTCTTACCAACACAATCGTGTACCGTTCTGTTCCTAAAGTAAAGGTAAGTACCCTTCAGGGTTCAACCACATGGGAGGAAATGTGCACAGGTACCCTTTCATAGTTAATATACAAATCCTGTAAGTTCAGTTTACCCAAAGCTCCCAGTTACCTTATTACCTTATCTCTCAGTCATGGTAATGTTGAGTGGGCAGGTCGTGTTGATCTTGGCAGTGGTCCACATTTCTTTTTTCATCACACCCACCACAAGATGTACCAGCTAGGGCACTGGCAGGACAACATGCTCAGAATGTACTGCATACCATCATTTGTGGCTTGAACGTTAAATGCTAGATTGTGTCTTCTGGCCATCACCCAGCATCTTTAACAGGGACAACCTACAGTCCCTGTCAAAAATTTGGGCAAATATTTTTGTTGTGTCATAACTTGTATACTGCACAGCTTCATTAAGAAGAAAATGCTATTATGTGTAAATATTTGTATATCTGAGACAGTACTACCAAAGGCACTCAAATCAAAAATGTTTCATCTTGGAGGACAACTTTAAGTATGTGCATTTAATATTTGTTTTTAATGAAAACTGTTAAATTGTTCTTTAGTCAAATCATTTATTTTCATTCTAAGTAAGATCTTTAGATGGCCTTTTTAGATCTTTCTACTTTATAATCCATCTACCACCCCACTCTCAAATCTCTATAATGATTGTCTCATGAAGACAGGGCTTAGTGAAGAGAAGTAAAGCCTGTCTTAAGTCTTTATAGGGGCCATTTCACACAGAGAAAGAAGTGAGCATAACAGCCTTCTTGTGAACTTGAGTGCATGTCTTGGATACAGATGAAAGTAACAAATCAAAAGAACTTGATGTGTAATTAGAGATTAGTGATTAAAAACTGCACAAACAAGATTTTGTCTTTATAAAGGAACAGGTCATTCTACAAATGGTAAAACCAAGTTTCATAATTTATTAAGTTTCACCAGGACCAGGTTCTGTATTCACCTGTCCCCAAGACTTTTTCAGGAGTATGTACATTCTTTACTTCTAAAACAGAAGAGGTCCAATTATTGAACCTTATGGCACCCCCTTTGTGTCAAGATCAAATATAAGGACTGAAACTGAATTCTAATCCACTTTTCAGCTTAGTTTGGAAAACAGTAACTGAATTTCACTATTCAAATACAGAACAGTTTATTTTGCCAGACTTTATTCATTTGCCGTTTCAACAGTTAGTGACTAGTCATTGTACTAGTGATATTTTTCTAAGCCCGTTTTTTTCCTCAACTAACTAGGAGTTACTGACATGAAAGTAGGTTCCAACTTTAAAGCTGGAGATTCTGCAATGAGATCAGACATAAGAATGAAAAAGAACATACATGTAAGTTTCCTGGACCTGCATAGTTCATATTCAGGCCTCCAAGAGGTCTGTGCACTTCCTCTAAGAAGGATGGTGTTCTGTAAAGGGTGGTTTGTATGGTTTATGAAAGCTTCCTGTGTGACAGAATTCATAGCACTCTGAAACAAGACCAAATGTTAAGTCATCATATCAATGTAAACTTTCAAATGAAATGTTCCATACATGTTATCTGGAAATGTTTGATGTTTGGAATGTCAGAATCTAATAGCAGACCTTCCATAACTTAGAACATTCAAATTTTCGGATGTTATGTTATAGTTTTATTTCTTCATGTGGAAGGGACATTTGTAAGGATGCAGGCCATATATATTATAATATTTCACTTCATTCATATTTCATTATAATATTTGATGATAAATGAAAAAAAAAACTAAATTATTGATATTAGCCTGTTATTAAAACTGGCTGATAATTCCAACTGATAATTTGTCCTATTTTTAGCTTGTACAGGGAGATTATTTCTTCTTCCATATCTGTGCACCTCCAGATATTTTTACAGTGTCAGTCAAAAGTTTGGGCACACACTCTGAACATTTAGTGGTTTTTCATGATTTAAAAATGTTCTACATTGTAGTTTAATACTAAAGTCATTAAACTATGAATAAACACATATGTAATTATTTAATAAGTGTTAAACAAACCAGAATATGTTTATATTTGACATTCTTCACAGTAGGCACCTCTTGCTTAGATGCAGCTTTCTTGGCATTTTCTCAGTAAGAGTTCATGACTTGCATTTCTTGCCTCTTAATGTGTTTGAGACATCAGTTGTGTGTCTACTTTGAAAAATCTAAAACATGTTTTGGTTTGTTTGAGATGCTGTGTCCAAACCATTGATTGTTACTGTATACATGTAACTTTGCCCAATCTGCAAAGCAA
Organism: Crenuchus spilurus; assembly: GCA_036984385.1. Lineage (NCBI taxonomy): Eukaryota > Metazoa > Chordata > Actinopteri > Characiformes > Crenuchidae > Crenuchus > Crenuchus spilurus. The sequence goes on from BRDA01011832.1 coordinate 71,464, forward strand.
GGTAATGGCACAATCTCACAGCATTGTATCCCATTTAGTAAACTATCAGCCCTTTTTTAATTAGTACAGGACATTAAATAACATGAATAGCATGAACAGAGAACAAGCAATATTTAGAACACAATGCAATGCAGTCTATAATTTGAGAAACACACATTTAAGACAAGATACAAGATGAAAAAAACTGATGCATTTATTTTAAAAGGGTTTTAATTTTGAAACTTCTCCCTCATGTTTAGTTTTTGTGCACCCTTCAGTGGACAGTTAAGAGAACTACAATATTTGTTAACAAAATGTGTAAAGGTGGATGTAAAAGAATTAGCATATATAAGTTCACTGTAGCACTGAAGCCCTCAGTATATCTTAGATTCAGACACGTTTCACTTCTTTTGTACCTGTTCTTGTATAACCTTGCCTACATGACAACTTCAATTGTGTAATAAATAGTGTACAACTCAGCAGATACCCATAATGCATTGCATTGTTTAGTTTGAATATTCATGCACAGCTTCTCTGAGGAGCACACCCTAGTGAGGTAGTGTCCAAAATCATGTACTAACACCACTAATTCTGTTCCTGTTATTAGTGTTCTGTAGTGATGCAGATTTCACATGAAGGATATAATTAAGAGACCATTCAGGATACAGTGAAAGCCGCTCCACCACAAAATCATTGTGACTGGCATTGTGATCAAAATTCACTGGGATACAGAACACACACTGCAATGATTTGTTGTTGTATGTACTAATGTTCCTTTATAACAATACCGTTACCAATGCACTGTGGTACTGCCATGCTAGTTTGACTGTATTACTATGATCAAATCTTGTAATACTCCAGTATTGTTACCAAAGTAAATTATATTAGTAGTACAGCTTTGGTATAACTAGCATCATTACCACTGTAGTATCACGGTACCACCACCATGGTAGTGTCCAAAAAACATGGTTCTATCACGATAGTACTCTGGGCCTTTTATGTAAGGGTAAGTTTACATCAGAGGACATGAAGATGGAAAAGTTAGTGTGAGAAAAGACATGTCTGCCATGACATTGTGAGATTTTTCTCAGCTGCCTAAGAGTAAGCAGTCCTGACATAATGAGCCAGCTAGCTCTCAATCAGCTAAGTGTTAGCACACGTGGCTAGCTATAGCATTCAAATACATTTTTAAAATGTTGTAGAAGAGAAATCTCTGAATTTTACAGAAATCAATGTATTGCAGTGTGACTTTGTCTTACTTATGAATGTCCTAAACACATCTTATAAACAGTAAAACAAGCACACGATGGCCTTTTTTTCTTTTCTTTTTTTTTTGGGGACCCGCAATGAATGTTTGTCTCACCACTTATGAAATAGCAATAACCCTTCTGTGATAAAAGCTATGTATATGATGATGGTCTAGTAAAGGATCCCTGATATCAAAAAATCAAAAGCCATTTAAAGGTTCTGTTGGTTCTTGTTGACTTTCTAATGGGGTCTAAAGGTTTTGTAATGGTATTTAATGTTTTTATGATGTTGTGATATCAAAAAGTAAAGGATCCTAGTGGTTTAATTGATGGCTTGTAACTGATTGTAGGCACATCTAATGGTTTTCTAGTCTGATCTAATGGTGTTCTACAGGAAACAATTACAACAAGTCCAATTACTTGATGGGAACATGATCCTGTTTTTCCTAATGGCTTGTATTTTTTCAGCAGGGTAGGGTTGCCTGGTTAAAATAAGAATTTTATGCTGTTTTTAAGTGCTGGTTGTTTTTTTTCTCCAAATCTAACTCATTCACCCAACGTAATTGCATTGATGTGGTTTTAGTGGGAGGTTAAAATGACAGGCAGTACCACTGCTCTGCCCACGAATTAACATAAGCCGATAAGCTACTTTATTAGAAACTAACTTTTTTTTATTAGTCTTATTAGCCTTATTAGCCTTTTTACAACAAATGTATTAAAAATATGTTCAATAATATACTTTTAACATTAACAGCTTTACTATTACAATAAATGTTGAATTTGTACTTTAAATGACACTGACGTGACAAGTCAACTAATATTGCACTGAAACTTTTGACGTACCTGACTTCAGCTTTTGACTTCAGAAGCTGGGTGGCTTGGTGGTTAGCACGTTCATCTCTCAGCACTGAAGTCTTGGGTTTAAGTACCCCTCTGTGACATGCAAAAGTATTCAGCCCCCTGTACTCTGATACACCACCTCACTGGGACCAGTTATCCGCTCGCATGGCTTTTCCTACCATTGCTTTGCTGATGATACTCAGCTCTATCTGTCATTCCTGCCTGATGATGATTCTTCCATCACGGCGCGGATATCTCACTGCCTCACAGATATATCCTCATGGATGAAGGATCACCAACTACAACTTAACCTCTCAAAGACTGAACTACTGGTCTTCCCCGCAAAACAGTCGGTTCAACATAACCTCACCTTGACGATCGACTCTCTCTCACTCTCTCCGTCAAAGGTTGTTAGGAACCTTGGGGTTATGTTTGATGACCAGCTTTCATTCAAACATCATGTGGCCTCTGTTGCATGGTCCTGCCGCTTTGCGCTCTATAATATCAGACAAATTAGACCGTTCATAAGGCAACATGCCACTCAACTCTTGGTACAAGCTGTGGTTATCTCGATTACTGCAACGCTGTGCTAACAGGCCTCCCAGCCTGCACTATTAAACCACTACAGATGGTCCAGAATGCAGCAGCACGTCTGGTTTTTAACCATCCAAAACGGGCACATGTCACCCCACTGCTCACTGAGCTACACTGGCTTCCGATTGCTGCCCGGATCAAACACAAAGCCTGCACAATCGCCTATAAGGTGATGACAGAGCAGGCTCCCTCTTATCTGCCCTCGCTCCTAAAAGCTTATGTCTCAGCCCGGTCGCTGCACTGTTCTCCTCAGTAGTTCCCAGATGGTGGAACAAGCTGCCTACCACCACTAGAGCAGAGGTGTCCCTCACTGGGTTCAAGAAGCTCCTAAAATCAGAGCTCTTCAAAGAGCACCTGCTCTAGTGATCCCAACTACTCCCCATGAGTACTGATATGCACTCAGCATTCGATATCCAAATGTAAATTATTTAACTCTAGTATTTTTTGCATTTGTACTTTCCCACTATTGTAAGTGGCTTTGGATAAAAGTGTTCGCTAAATGCAATGTAATGTAATGTAGTGTAATGTAACAATACCCCTAAACAACATCCAGTGAAATCAACTGCCTTCAGAAGTCACTTAATTAGTTAATAGAGTCCAGCTGTGTGTAATTTAGTCTCAGTATAAATACACCTGTTCTGTGAAGGCCTCAGTGGTTTGTTAGAGAACACTAGTGAACAAACAGCATCATGAAGACCAAGGACCTCACCAGACAGGTCAGAGATAAAGTTGTGGAGAAGTTTAAAGCAGGGTTAGGTTATAAAAACATATCCAAGCTTTGAGCATCCCAAGGAGCTCTGTTCACTCCATCATCCAGAAATGTAAAAAGTATTCTACAACTGCAAACCTACCAAGACATGGCCGTCCACCTAAACTGACATCCAGCAAGGAGAGCACTGGTCAGAGAAGCAGACAAGAGGTCCATGGTCACTCTGGAGGAGCTGCAGAAATCCACAGCTCAGGTGGAAGAATCTGTACACAGCACAACTATAAGTCTGCACTCCACAAATCTGGCCTTTATGGAAGAGTGGCAAGAAGAAAACTATTGTTGAAAGAAAGACATAAGAAGTGCTGTTTACAGTTTGCCAGAAGACATGTAGGTTTAAAATCTCAATAAAATACATTTAAGTTTGTGGTTGTAAGGTGACAAAATGTGAAAAAGTTCAAGGGGTCTGAATACTTTTGCAAGCCATATATACCCACAATGATGGTTCTTCATATAGTGCCATCTGAGGGATCAGAGATCAAAGGTATTCAGCATAGGCTTTCTGCATGTGAAACCATCCCATCACAACATCGTCCCCATGCTTCTTTGTTTGTTTACATCATTCATGTGCTCTGTCTTAGTCCTGCCCTTGTCATGTTCTGGGAGTGTCTGCACCTGTCTTGTGATACCACATCCCTGGTCCTTCATCTCTGTTTTGATTATGTTTTGGATTAATTTGGGTAATATTCACAGCCACAGCTTTTGTTTCACAGCCAAGAGTTTTGTTTTTGTTAAAAAAGAGAAGTCATGACCCACGCTGCATCCGCCTCCTCCATCCTCCCTGAAAATGCATTGAAATTCCTCCAGATTCTTTGAATTGTTTAATAATATGCTCTGTAGAAGAAGAAATATGGAAATCTGTTCCAGTCTTTCTTTGATGAACATTGTTTTTATATAATTTTAATCATTTTCTCATTAATTTATTTTAAACTGGAGATCATCTGCCCATCTTTGCTCTTCAGCCTTTTGTGGATACTGTTTTTGTACTAGATCATGATTACAATCATTTGCTGACATTACATCAGTATTTAGTAGTTACTAGTCCTAAAATGCCCTGTCCCAACTTTATTTGGAATGTTCTGTAGGCCTGAAATACAAGAATGGATGTACAGGGGTTGGACAATGAAACTGAAACACCTGGTTTAGACCACAATAATTGATTAGTAGGTGTTGGGCCTCCTTTTGCGGCCAATACAGCGTCAGTTCATCTTGGGAATGACATACACAAGTCCTGCACAGTGGTCAGAGGGATTTTAAGCCATTCTTCTTGCAGGATAGTGGTCAGGTCACTACGTGATGCTGGTGGAGGAAACCGTTTCCTGACTCGCTCCTCCAAAACACCCCAAAGTGGCTCAATAATATTTAGACACAAAGACTTGCTGTCTTGGTCACAGATGCGCCAGCAAGACGTGCAGCAACAATTTGTCCTCTTTTGAACTCTGGTATGTCACCATAATGTTGTGTGCATTGTAATATACTATATAACTGTGCTCTTACCTGCTAACTGAACCTTCACACTCTGCTCTTACTGGTGCAATGTGACATTAATGAAGATTGGCCACCAGACTGGTCCGATTTAGCCATGAAACCTCCCACACTAACATGACAGCTGTTTCACTTTCAGTGTCTAACCCCTGTGTATTAATAAGTGAGATATAGATGGCCAGACAAAAGATTAACTAACGTGGGTTCATACTGTCTGCACTGAAATAAAATCAAAGTAAATGTAAGAAATACTGTATTTTTATTTTTATTTTCCATACTGTCCCAAACTTTTCTGATTGGAGGTTGCATATTATACAGATATCTACACAGACTCCATAGCCAAAAAAATGTGGACATCCATGAATTAATCCAATGGCATAATGTGTTACACAACTTTAGTCCATGCTTGACTTAAACTAAGCTTTAGCTGGTTTCTGGGAGTGCTCAGAAATGGAAATCCAATCAATTAAATTTCCAATAAACGTGCTGATGTTACTTCTAGAGGGTACTACTCTTCAGTGTTCTGTAATAGTGCTCTCTTTATGAACAGCTGGATGAACCCTGTTCACAGGTACAGTACTTACATATGACTTGGGCAGCTCCAGCAGGGCAGAAATTTGGTAAGGTATGACTGTATTTACAGGTCTGCTCCAGTGAGACTTAGGACTCACAATTTTTGGGAGATAGTGACAAGGAACATAAAAGACCTACTGATATAATATGAACAGGTGAGCCATAACATTATGACCACTCACATATGGAGTGAATAACAGTTCATATCTTGTAACAGTAGCACATATGAAGGTCTGAGATACGTAGATATTAGGTGAAAAGGCTGTTCTTCAATGAGTTGAAGAGTTGGGGGGGGCAGGCACTTCAAAAGGCCGTTTTGGTCCCCTGCAGTTTTACCTTCCAAAAACAATGTTACACTGTATATGAAAACAGCCAGCTGAAATAACTGAAGCCTGTTGCCCACAAGCTCATTGATTGGCTCTGCCATTTTTTGCTAACATGTGATTGGCCGTCCCCACTGTCACTCCATCTGGTTGTAAACAGCGTTAGTTGGACAGGATTTCATGTTCACCTGCCACTGTGGGTTGTTAACTGTGTCGGTGTTTGGAAGCTTTGGATGAGGTGATTATGTTGAAATGTTAATAGTTAACCCTTTTGTGGTCTTTGGGTCAAATTGACCTGTGTTAACTGCTTATTTTTACTCAAAAATGAGGTATAATTTTATGTAAATGAGGTCTATTGACCATACAGTCCAAAAATAAGTGTAAAATTTGTGGTAATGAGTTGGAGTGAAGTTGACTAACAAGGTGAAACACCGAACTGGGTGATAATTTTATGCTACATGCTTTACAACAGGGAACTTAACAGTAACAATAAAAAACTTGAAGAACTGCTATAAAACACAGTGAACTGACAGAGTTTGAGTGTTATTAAATGTTCAATTTAATAATGTATTAATATGTAATCATTTATTAATATTTGTATTAATAATTAAGATTTTTTAGTAACTATTAATATTATTATACATATATATTATAACTATTATTATATTATTATTAATAGTAACTAATAGTTATTAATCAAATATTAATAATATTTTAATGATGTATTTATATTTATTAATAATTGTTTATTTTATGTTCTTTATAAGTCAGAAAACCTGGACAAACAGAGAAGTTCACCCTTCTGAAGGAAGATGTTTCTGCTTTCAGATCTGTCACTGAGGAGCTCAGCCAGGACGAAACTGTTCAGGGCAACCCTGATTAAAAGTAAAACATGTTAACTGTCCATCAACAGTCACTAGACTGATAGATAGAACTCCATCATACTCACAACAGGGAATGTGTGTTCAGCACCAGCCCTGACTGTGACCATGGTCATGTTCTGATAGCATGTGCTGAACAGCTAGCGCAGGTATCTTTAACCTGTCACTGGCCCAGCCATCCATCATCATATCGCTGCTGAAACATTCTGCTGTAGCATGTCTGAATGACTTCCAACCTGTTGGCCATTTGTCCTGAAGTGCTTTTAATAAACTGGTTCTGAGTCACCTAAAATCTGTCCCTCATCATCACTGCACCCCACCAGCTTGCTTACTGTAAAGTAAGATGACCAATGTCATCAGAGACCCCTTCTACCTTAGCAAAACACTGTATAACCTCCAGCCATTCAAGAGGACGTACAGGAGCATTTTGGTCTGAAACAATCAAATCAGGTCCAACTTGTTCCCAGCAAGCCTCCCAGTGCTGAACTCTATACTTTAATGGTAAAACAAACACATGTTATATACTGCAACTGGAGCAGCTTGAAGACTGGTGCAGTATCAACAATCTTTTGTAGAATAAAAGAGATGACTGTTGACTTCAGGTACACTCCTCTGCACATCAGTGGTGCCAACATGGACATCAATAAACAAACCAAATTACTTGTGTACATCAGAGGACCAAACCAAAAGCAAGAAATCCCAACATCATCTCCACTTCCTGAGGTAACTAATGAAGGGTCACCACCCTTCACCATTCTCACTATGTTTTAGAGAGGGACCAAAGAGAGCATTCTGACCAGCTGCATCACTGCCTAATTTGGGACCCACTGTTTCTGAATGCAAAGTACTGCAGCACATAGAGGAGACTATCAGCAACACTCTGCCAAACATGGAGGACTTGCATCTGCAAAAGTATTAGATATAATAATAATAATAATACATTTTATTTCAAGGCGCCTTTCTACCCAAGGACACCGTACAATAATAATCATAAAAGTACACAAAAATAAAGATAAAATAAAAATAGATATAAAAGTAGATAATAAAAGTGTTTATAAACAGAAGACAATCTTAAACAGATGAGTTTTTAGTCTGGATTTAAATAATGGAAGTGAGTCTATACTTCAGAGAGACGATGGTAGTTCCAGAGTCAGGGAGCAGAGTGGCTGAAAGCTCAGCTCCCCATAGTAACAAGTCAAGTAGAGGGTACAGTTACATGGATAGAAGAGGAAGATCTGAGAGTCCGAGGGGATTGATGATTTGGAGTAGATCTGACAGATATGGAGGGGACAGATTGTGGATTACCTTAAAAGTTAACAGGAGAATTTTGTATTCAGAGCGGTGTTTTATGGGTACTCAGTGAAGCTGCTGTAAGACAGGAGTGATGTGGTGGGTTAGAGGGGTTCTGGTAATGATCCGGGGAGCTGCATTCTGGACTAGTTGGATTTTATGGGGTGATTTATTGGGAATACCTGAAAGGAGACAGTTAAAGTAGTCGAGGCAAGAAGTGACAAAACTATGGATGACAATCAGGGGTTTTGGAAGTTCTGGGGCCCCAAGCAATGTCATGTCTGGGGGCCCTGATCAAACTAATTTTTTTTATGGTTATGGTGCAGTACAGCTTAAACATAAATTAAATTATTATTATTATTAATAAATATTAATTATTATACATACATTTTAAACATTACTTAAACATTATTATTCATAATATTTTATTAGGAATTACTAGATAATATTAATAATATACTAATAATAACTATAAAATTATTATTATTATTATTAAAACAAAATAACATTAATCATTAATTAAATATTAATTATTAAATATTAATAAACTGTTAAAATCGTGTAATATAAAATTATCACCCAATTCTGTTACACCTTGATAATCAACTTCACTCCAATTCATTAACACCAATTTTACACTTATATTTGGACTGTATGGTCAATAGACCTCATTTACCCATAATTATACCTCATTTTTGAGTAAAAATAAGCAGAAATTCTGAATTATTTTGATAATAGTTCAACTTAGAGGCATGTAAATGGACGGCTTATCACAGACTGGTAGACACGCGCACACACACGCATGCACACATGCAAGCACACACACACACACAGAGAGAGAGAGAAGCAGGTGAAAACGGACTACAGGCCAAATCAAAACTGCGACCCTGATGAGGATTAAGCAGGTGTGATGATGGATGGATGGTTTGCAAGTCCAGACGCTGACGAAGTGACCGCTGGGACGGCCAATCACACGTTAGCAAGAACAGAGCCGATGAGCTTGTGAGCAGTCTAAAGAGAAATAGGCGTCCGACAGAGTGGCTGTATTTTGCTGGGTCCTAGTGCTCAACCCGTCTCTTTTTAATATAGCGTAAAACTGTTTTTGGACGGAAAAATCAGCAGAGAACCAAAATGGTCTTTTTTTGCCAACCTCTTTTGGCCAGCAGGGGGGCCCCCTGATCTACGGGGCCCCATGCAATTGCATGGTTTGCGTGTTGGTTAAATCCGCCCCTGATGAGAATGGCAGTGGTATGGGGGTAAGGGAGGGACGGAGGCAGTTAATGTTGCGAAGGTGAAAATAAGCAGACTGGGTAATATTATTGATGTGAGATTGAAAAGATAGGGTACTGTCGAGGATGACACCAAAACTCTTCACCTGAGAGGAGGGGGAAACTGCACAGTTATCAATGGTCAGGGAAAATTTATTTACTTTGGATAAAGATGATTTTATACCAACGAGGAGAATCTCAGTTTTATTAATGTTTAAGTTAAGGAAATTTGTTGTGTACCAAGCTTTTATTTCTGTTAAGCAATCAGTAAGGGGTGAGGTTTGGAGACTGGGGGACAGTTTGCTGGATAAATAGAGCTGGGTGTCATCCACATAACAATAAAAGTTAATATTGTATTTACGAAAGATATTGCCAAGGGGAATAAGGTAAATAATGAAGAGAAGGGGGCCCAGAAAGGAGCCCTGGGGCACACCTGAAGTAACAGAGAAATGGCGAGATGTGAATGATTTTACCTGGATGGCCTGAGTGCAGCCTGAGAGGTAGGATTTAAACCAGTTTAGTGGAGTATGAGCCAAACCAATGGAAGATAATCTACAAAGGAGGGTGTTATGGCAAATGGTGTCAAAGGCTGCACTCAGGTCAAGGAGAATGAGAATTGATATAACCCCTCTCACCACCCACAGATTTACCCTTCTGCCCGAAGGTAACCAAGCATCCCGACCTGCTCTTCTAAACTTTTCTTAGGCTATTAAAGTTTTCTGCACTCATTCATACTGACATCTTTTATTGTTTAACAATTAGTGTCGTAACTCAATTTGCTAATTTTTCAGCAAGCTTAACACTGTCAGCCAGTGGTGGACTCAGAATGTTTGAAGGACAGGGGCGAAAAAATAAAAAGGGCACATTTTTCCCCACTGGAGGAGCAGTTCTCAATTAGAGGGAGCACCTACCCGGGCACTTCGTCATGTATAATTGTAGGAGAACCCTACACAGCATTGAATCATATTTTCTCTACTGCAAAGGCCTCACGTTGTGACACTGTTGACTAGGGGTGCAATAGAGGACACTTAATGCACCCTTTTATATTGGAAAGGCAACCAAATAAGGGGACTCTTTAAGACAGATTATCAATCTTTCTTGTTCATAATTTATTGCAAAAAGGGCCATTCAATATTTTTTTTCTCACATGAAGGGCATCTAACAGGGCTCTTTTGCCATTCTGGAGGGCACTTTGGTGACATTTTTTCAACCATCAGAGCACAAGGGGTCACTCCCCCTACCCCCACCTGTGCTATCAGGCCATGTTCTGTTTTGTACATATTTGATATTTGTAGGAATCTCAGTAATCAACTGGCAAAGTTTAATTGTGATATATATTGTTATAAATGACCTCATTCATTTGTAGTATCTTGACTGAAGAGTCACACTGATTTTCAAGAATCACACGTGATCGATGGTGGATGAATGAATGGATGTATTAGCTAGTACTGGAGGGTTGCTCTGCAGATCACTTCTGTCTTTTCAAGATTCAGTTTTAGGTGGTGACTCTATCCAATAAAGATATCAACAGCATAATACTCCATTTTTTTATACATTTTGACAATTTTCTCCCTTCCCAATGGAGTACTGGCAATTAATCCATCCCACCCACTAGGGGGCTCTCCCCATCACTTTGCACTCTCCCTGACTCTAGGAGGGAGAAGACATGCACTTCTGCGTGTGATGCGGCCACAGCCTCTTTTCAAACTACCGCTGATACACCATCAATGGGGAGCCACCGCGCTTGGAGGAAAGCGCAGGATTCCCAGCTCTGAATGGACCAATCAGTAGCTGCCTGAGTCAGCAGACATTACAATGTGAGAGTGATAGAGAGAGAGAGCCCATTTTTGCTCTCTTGGGCTCGGGCTGTTGATGGCAAACAGCATGACCAGGATTCAAACTCGCGATCCTCTGGTCATAGTGTCAGCGTCTTAGTAGCACTAAAGTCATAGTAGCGTCACTTGGGGCCTACTTTACTCCACTTTTTAATGCTGTGCATATAAATGTTCTACCACATTTGAGAATGTCAGAAAGACAGGAAATGGAAGTGGCTGATGTGGATGGTTTGAAAGGTAACAGAATGAGTCCAGAGAAGTGAAGTGAGAGGGACTATTAGGTGGTATTTGTGGAGTAATTGGTACAGAAGAGAACATTTTTGAGGAGGCAGTCGCTGGGCTGAGTTATATGGCAGAAAGATAAGTGCAGTAAAGCGAGGGTTAGGAGAAATGGTAAGGATCTGATATAGTACTGTATTATTATAGTTATATAGTTGAGTTTCATGTGAATATGCTGTATTTCATCACATTAAAAATAATATATATCAGAATACTTTGACCACCTACCTAATAGTGGGAATAACCAACGTTAAAACGGAGACTTCAGTCCATGGTGATCTCAGACACTGTCCTCGTTACTCCTCTGTTCATTATAGCATCCATTGCTCTGTATCACTCATTGCAATCAATGTCCATGAAGCACCATTGTTATGCTGTTGGAAGGCACTCATTGTACAATAAGTTGATTCTCGTTACACCTTCACATTCATGGCAGCTCTAGAACATCCCACAAAGTAAGTGGTTATATATATGAGCTTATATATTCCAACCATATTTTTTCATATCTAAAATACAGTGGGGAAAAAAAGTATTTGGTCAGCCACTGATTGTGCAAGTTCTCGTACTTAGAAAGACAAGAGAGGTCTGTAATTTTCATCACAGGTACACTTCAACTATGAGAGACAAATGAGAAAAAAAATCCAGGAAATCACATTGTAGGATTTTTAAAGGATTTATTTGTAAATTATGGTGGAAAATAAGTATTTGGTCAATAACAAAAGTTTAACTCAATACTTTATAACATGGCAATGACAGAAGTTAAACGTTTCCTGTAAGTCTTCACCAGGTTTGCACACACTGTAGCTGGTATTTTGGCTCATTCCTCCATGCAAA
>BRDA01011836.1:9760-23290 GCA_036984385.1 Crenuchus spilurus
ATTTGAGAGAAATAGAGAGAGGAAATAGAGAAACTGCTAACGTGGATATTAAGCTGAGAGTTCGGGAGGAAAATGCCACAGCGTTTTGGAAGCAGAAATGATTACTGAGCTTCACAGCCTATAATTACTAGTTTAGAGGGGAAAAAAGCTCTCTGAATGGTCATGGAATATATTACACACACACACACTCTCTCTCTCTCACACACACACACACACACACAAACAAAACAGTGAATTTTCCAGTATAAAATGCCAAAGGCCTTAATCATATTTTGTATTGTTACTGCCTCGCAAATACAGATAGCATCACTGAGGAGGAGAGGAGAAGAGAGGAGAGGAGAGAAGAGAAGAGGAAAAGAGAGAAGAGGAGAGGAGGAGATGAGAAGAGAGGAGAGGAGAAGAAAGGAGAGGAGATGAGAAGAGAGGAGAACTGAGGAGAGGAGAGGAAAAGAGAGAAGAGGAGGAGAGGAGAATTGAGGAGATGAGAAGAGAGAAGATGAGAAGAGAGGAGAATTGAGGAGAGGAGAGGAGAAGAGAGGAGAAGAGTGGAGACGAGAAGAGAGGAGACAAGAAAAGAGACAAAAGGGGAGAAAAGAAGATGAGAAGAGGAGAAGAGTAGAGGTGATATGAGAAGAGAAGAGAAAATGACATGAGTGAAATATGAGAGAAGAAAAGAAGAGATAAGAGAAAAGTAGAGAAGTGACAAGAGGAGATAAACTGAGAGAAAAAAGGAGAGAAAAGGAGAAGAGAATATGTGAGACAAGATGAATGAAAAAGGAGAAAAGGAAAGAAATGATAAGGAGAAAATACAATAAAGGAGAACAATATATTAGAGAAGAGAAGAGAAGAGAAGAGAAGAGAAGAGAAGAGAAGAGAAGAGAAGAGAAGAGAGAAAACGAGAAGAGAAAGGAGGAAAAGAGATTTTGCTGGGCTCACAATAAAGGGCAATTAAAACGCTCCCTCTGGTGGTCCTTTTCTATCTGAGCTGATTAGTCTGAGATCGCCTCAAACGTAGAAGTGGATCATGACTGTGGGTGGTGTGTGTGTGTGTGTGTGTGTGTGTGTGTGTGCAGGAGATTCACTCTGACTTTCAGAAGCTCACACTGCTGTGTTGGAACTGAACGAGGTCACATTAGGCCACATTAGACGACTTTTAAATCAGACATGCTCCGGGAGTTAAAGGGTTAAACTGTGTGCTCTCTCTCTCTCTCTCACACACACACACACACACCTACACACACACACACACACACACAAACTGATGTACATTGATTTGCTTTTGCATCACATGACTAATAATAAGGACTTCTTAGGCATTACATGGAAGATACATCTATTAAGAGAACCAAAATATCCCTTATTTTTAATTACACCCTGGAGACAAGAAATACTCTCCTCTGATTGGCTGGCAGGTTAATTCTGTATAACAGGACACATTTGAAGCTGATCCGGTAACATTAAGTTTAATCACTGCTCATATTTTCTTTGTACATATAAATACACAAAGTGTCTCAATCTGGCAACCGGGGTATAACAGTGATTGACTTTCCAGGTGTCCTATTATACCTAAAAGTTCTTTGCATCTACCTTGTCCATTAATTATTTAGTACAGGACACCTCAAACACCCTTTAATGGACTCATATGGGCTCAAAGTTAACTCTCCTTTAAATAAAAATGCATCTTTTTAATGACGCTTCCTTTAAAAGTTTGTCAAGAAGGACATTTACATACAATTTAAGACATTATTGTTTATCCAGGGCATGTTTTATTATGGAATACTGATAATTAATCATTAAAATGATCAGCAGATTAATTAATGTATGATTATAATCAATAGAGACGGCCAATAAAGCCTCGTTAGAAGCAGTTTGTGAAGGACACAAAGTTTTTGTCTTTGCTGAGAGCAGCCAAATGTTCTTATTTGATCATCTTAGAAGCTTTAGGTCCCCACAAAGAGATAAATACACAAACAGGCCTGCAGTGTGTACAGTGCCACATCAAAAATATATGGTGAAAAAGTTTGCCCACAAGTTAATAAACAGATGATTGGTCGTATATTTAATAATCATTACACGTGAAGTGACACGTTTTAGGCTTTTTTTAGTGATGTTGACTTCATCATTTCAGTAAATTACTATTTAAGTATAAAATAAATGACCATTTACCTTTTTCTGATTAAACTACACTGACAGTGTTTCACCAAAGCTGTGTTATCGGCTCTTTCAGCATCTCCACCATCCATTAAAAGTGAAAACATTAAATCTCCCAGCTCCGTCACACAGTGATGCTGAGGCTCGTTAACATTCTCAAGTGAATCTCGCTTTTTTAATGATACTTTCTCAAAGCCAGAGAGGGCGAGAGGCGGAGCGGGTCGGACTCTGACAGCCCAAACCCGACTAAAGCGAAATGTTTCCCAACAGCGAAGGGCCAAGAGCTGAGAATAAGGGTGCAATCTGAGAACCTGCGCTGTCTCCACCTAACAGGCAATTAGACTGCTGGTGGATTTGGGTTCATTTCGCCAAAACACAAAATTACAGCCGTTCAAAGCACAAGCTGGACCTCAGACCTTCATTTTACTTTAAAAAAAGCATCTAAATAACAATCGCTGTCTCTTTGAAGGAGAAATCTGAGAAGTTTACGTTTTTTTTCTTTTCTATTCAGTCATCCAAGACGTTTGGCAGCTCAAGCTCAAGTTTCGGTTTTGCGCTGGAGCTGCCAGGCTAAATGTTGCTCTTTGATGGCTCATGAGACCTAATAGAGAAACATCTGAGATGAAATAGCATGAGACATCTTAAGAGTTCTGTCTTTGGTGAAGTCGATATCTGAGCACAGCGTGAGACTTAATGAGTTCTGTACATAACTCGATGAGAAGACGTGAGATTACTAAGATTCTTTCTCAGCAGAAACATCTGACAAAGTACTTCATGCTGACAGTTCTGTTTTTAGTAAATCTGAGCAAATCTGAGCACACCGTGAGACTTAATGAGATATGTACATAACTCAATGAAAAAAAGTGTGAGATTACAAAGTTTCTTTCCTCAGTAGAAACAACTATTTACTATAGAAACAGCTGATTTATTGCCATCTGATTTAATTTTAGTCTGAGAGAAACAACTGAGACATGATGAGATTTTATTTTTCTCACCTTGATTTTTGAGCATATGCGAGGTGTTTTAAGTTGGTTGGATCTACCAGGTTAATGTTGCTAATGGAAACCAATTAGCATTATGCAAACTGCCTAAATCACCACCCAAAGGAAAACATTAATGCTCAAATGTTGCTCTTTGATGGCTCAAGAGACTTAAAGTAGATTCTTCTAAAATACATTTAGGAAAAATCATATTTAGCAAAAGTTCATATCGAGAGAAAAAAATTGAGTAACTTAAGCTAAAGCATCATTTGTGTTTCCGTTGTAGTCTATGAGAAAGTACTGAGATGACAATGAGAAATAATCTCATAGTGAGCAAATCTGAGCACAACATGAGATCTATTCAGAAGAAACATGAGATTACCAAAGCTCTTCATAGGACAAGTATCTAAGCAGCAAATTTGAGACTTAGAACAATGTCTCATTTGTGTTTCCATCTAATCTCATTACAGTCTACGTTAAGGAGATAAGCATAGCTAGCCTTTATATGAGCAAACTGAGCATGTGAGTCTCTGACAAGGGCACAGAGATTACTGAGACATGTAACTTCTCAAAGTCTCATTTGTGATTCTTGATCTCACTCTCTGTATTGTGAGAGACACTATTGAGACATCTATAAACAGTCAGTCTGAGTCCTGAGTTAACTGTTTAATGCAGACAGGCATTGTGATGTATATATGATCTTTTGCCCCACCACGAGCTCTTTCTCGTCACGTTTCTCCATCACTATTCTACCCAGCTCTCTCACGCTCGTTCTCTTTCTCATTTTTTTCTCTCACGTTCACGTCTGCGAGTCCAGCCGCATGCACAGCTGGGCTCAAACCGGCTAAAGCAATAACGGTGATTCATGTGTGTGGAGATGTGATATATGCCCTGTCTACTCGCTCCCCAGCGGCTACGCCTGATATTTTCACAAGTGTCTACACAATTTGTGTGAACGCGAGTGTGTGTGTGTGTGTGTAGCTGTGAAATACTCGGTGTCATTCAGCGGTGGCTTTCTGAAAGGCTTTAGAAAGGATCCGAATGAAATCCCCCAGCGCTGTTTCGGTGCACGGCGGCTGCTTTTAAAGCCCTTCCTGTGCTAGTGGAGAAGAGCTTTAGCATAGCCCTGTCCAGTGGTGGTATTTCAGCACTCGGGCTCACTGAGAGTCTCGTTGAGCACTGCTCATCCACAGCAAGAACACTGGCCAGAACTACAGCGTGTCCGACCTGACCCAGGTAACACAGCATGCTAACATTATATAACCTCAGGTCTGTTATCTCAGGAGCTCTTTGTGAAGCTACTGGAGAGACGCTGTTGGCTGGTTAGCTCTGAGTCACTCTAACACACCACCACCACGTCAGTGTCACTGAGAATGATCCACCTGCTCTGTGATGGTCCTGTGGGGGTCCTGGAAATTGAAGAACAGGGTAAAAGGAGGCTAATTAGTATATGTATAATGTATAATTAGTAGTGATTTAGTACAAAATAGAGGGTGAAGTCGCTGAAGTCGTCATTCGCCTCTGGCATCAATTGCTCATGCAGCATCACTTATATGCCATCGTACAAGAAGTCCATTCACAGTACATCTTCACTACAGCAGCTCTAGATGCTGCCTCCACCAAGCTTCACCTGGTACCCCATTATCACATCAGTCACATCACATCCTTTGTCCACGATGATGGTTTTACACTCTGCTACAACTGACTGGTGTGCAGGGTTGCCAGGTCCAACAAAAATACCCAGCCCAAAGTCAGTCAGCAGCTTAAACTAGCCCAAAATATATGTCTGTCACACGTTTGAAGCAAATGGCAAAACAACTATGAGTGTACCACTTAGTATTTTGTTTATAAGGGATTTATTATCAGTCCATCAAGCCTTTTTCTTTTTCCCAGTTCTTACAATACCGCCTCCCGTGTTTCCCCATTTACCTGGCATATTAGCTAGTGACTGTTTTCTCTTCACTTTCTCTCTCTCTCTCTCTCTCTCTCTCTCTCTCTCTCTCTCTCTCTCTCTTCTTTTCAGGCTATATTTCCTGATATTGTTATGTTCTCTTCGTTATTATTATTGTATTCAAACTTCCTTAGTGTCGACTTATATCTGCTTGCCCGCCGTGTTGAAGTAATATCCTAGGCAACACCCACTTTTTTGTTGTTTTTTTTGCCGGCTGCGGTAATTTTTAAAAGTAGCCCAAAAAAATGCACCCCGCCACCCTTGAATTTTCACCCGCAACTGGATTTTGGGCTACTTTGGCGTGAAAACCGCAAACCTGGCAACTCTGCTGGTGTGCTCACTTATTTATACATGCAGGAAACCCTGTCACGTGTCGTCTTGGGCTGACTTCATATATATATAAAGCTCTGAACCTCACTATGGCCCATCATCCAGAATAAAAGCCTCCATTTCCAGCAAACCCAGCACGGCTGAAATCTAGATGTTTCTACAGCACCCTGCGCTTCCCTGTGGACATGTAGATAAATATGGCTCTTAACTTTCGCATTGATTGGCTGAGCTGGCAGAGAAGTTTCCTAACTCGCAATGCTCTGGTCTGAAAATGCTCTCCTCAGCCTCCTCCTCCTCCTCAGCTGGAACGGCTCTTTGATGGAAAAATCAGGTACGTTTGACTCTTTGCGGACGCCTCCTCTTCACCTCTGTATTTTTAGAGCCTCCTCACAGCAGGAGCTCTTTCCAGCCCGGCTGCCTGAGCTTTCTTCTCTTTCCTCTTCTCCTTACACACTTTCCCTTCCTTCTTGTGCTCTCAGAATATGAGCAACGGCAGAGTAAAGAAGAGCAAAACTAAGTAGTCCAGCGTCTCCTCCTCACATTCAGAGTTTTCTTCTTCAAGTGTTGATGTTGATGTTTGAAGTCCCAAACTAATAGAAGTGAACGGTTTCTGTCCTGCTGAACAGCACCCTCTGGTGGTAGTTGTAAAATTAATCTACATCATGTCCCTTCAGTGCTGCGCAGCCTGAAATAAATGATTCCTAAGACTAAAAATCTAAAAGCTCCAACATTTTTAATGTTCGGCAGTAAATTGTCAGCTTGTGTTATTATATTACAAACCATAAAACACATGTTCTGATCATTTGAAGTGTTTTTTCATGCAGAATCCTACATGGTACCTACATAGTACACAATATGTCCAAAAGTTTGTGGACAAATCTTCTGATGAATTAATTCAGCGACTTTAAGTACACAGATGTACACACAGCTGGTTTCGTCCCTATAGAGAAGTACTGCTGATAGAATAGGACTAAACATAAACTGGTTGGCACCATGTCTAATGCCAGGCGTGGGTTAAAGGGCACAGCATTGAGCTGTGGAGCTATGCTCTTTGCTCCATCCAGTACTCCATCCATCCATGCCTTGCCTGGACAGTAGAGGCAACAAAAGCAGGATAAACTCTTTTAAACCACCTTTCCTTCAGAAGAAACTTTGAAAAAGAAGGTGTAGGTGTACTTTTGTCCAAGTCTTACAATCTCATAATGAGGATTATTAGAATTCCTGATTGGGAAGGTGTCTCTGATTGGCATCCACAGTGATGTGGGCTCCGGTCTGTTTTGGTGAAGAGAGAGCTGAGCCAGAAGGCAAAGATCTCTGTTTACCAGTCGGTCTACGTTCCAACCCTCTCCTGGTCAAGAGCTTTGGCAAGTGTCCGAAAGATTGAAATCTCAGATACGAGCTGCTGAAATGAGCTTTCTCCGCAGGGTGTCCGGGCTCTCCCTTAGAGACAGGGTGAGGAGGACATCCAGAGTTATAGCAAGAGGAGCCAGCTGAGGTGGTTCAGGTGGTTAACATGCCTCCTGGATGCCTCCCTGGTGAGGTGTTCCAGGCATGTCCTACTGGAAGGAGACACCGGGAAAGACCCAGGACATGCTGGAGAGATTATATCAGTCACCTGGTCTGGGAATGCTCCCACATGAGCTAGTAGAGGTGGCTGTAGAGAGAGGTCTGGTCTACTTTGCTTTGGTTGCTACCTTCGTGACTTGGACTCGGAAAAGCAGAAGAAGATGGCTGGATGGACAGATATCCTGATTATTATTTGACATTCTCCACCACTTGAGTAACATTTCCTGAACCTGGCATTCGCTGCCAATTACCCACTGCTGCCCATGTTAGCGGATGTTTTCCGCAGGCCTGACGTGTCTCTAAGCGGCGTCTACAGAAACAACAACAGCGACACCAGAGGCTGCCAGCTTCTCCAGCGTGTTCCCTCACCTGTAGCTAACGCTGCGGATCCGAGCCGGGCTCATTAGCATATTTATGATGCCGGCCTCAAAGAGGAAGGGAGCAAAAAAAGCAAAAAGCAGCAGCAGCAGCAGCATGAGCATCAGTCACTTCTGCAGAATACAAATCAGCTCCACGGCTGAGGAGCTGAGGGATTTTTTGTTTGCGAAACACCTCCACCGATTAGTCTCTGTAATTGAATGGCAATTAGGAGTCAAGTTTCATCCTGCGAGCGCAATCGCTGACCACGGGAAGTGCCAGCCGTAATGAGAAACTCCCACCAAAAAAAGCTTTTTTTCTCCACGGCTGCTCAGAGAGAAGCTTTGATGGCATGTCTCACGGCAGCCGCAGTCACTGGATATCCATCACCATTAGCTCCTCAGTGACCGTGCCGAACGTTCTAAAGGTTACAAATTCATGTCGCTTGCACTTTTTTCACAAAACCAGGCTTTTCACACATCAAATATTCAACAACAGCTTGACGTAAGTAGGTTTATTTCTCCTCTGGAGGCTTGAGAACGTGCTCGAATCTTCTTCCCAGTACCAGATGACACTGTTACTTATTTTACTTTCGAATGAAGACGGCTGTGGACGTTATTCCACTCAACATTGAAGATTTACTAAACAAGCTGCTTCTTCAGGCTTTATCTACCTCCCTCACTTCCCTTCCTCCATTACATCTACACCACAACCAATGGCTTTGGCAAGTGAAATCAGCTTGAACCCAGTTCAGATACCTTATATCTGCCAATTTGGGACTGTCATAAGAATAGGTTGTGACATTTGAACCCATTTCTAAACATTTAACTCGATCCTGTCAAGTAGTGATGCCCAAAACATGTTAAATATCTCAAAATGAGAAATGTTTGATATTTTTTTAAGCTAAACCTCTCCTGAGTCTAATCGAGATATCTCTTATTTGGCATTTTGAGACATTTTTAGGCATTTAAAATTAATCTCAAGTAATAATCCTCAAAACAAGCAAAAATACCTCCAAATGAGAAAGATTTGATATTTTGAGGGTCGTGGTTAGTCCCCTACCCCCTCACTGGGCGCAGGGCAGGGCATAACATCTTAACAATCCATTATATATATTTATTAGGATCTTGAATCTACTCGTGATATCTCAAATTTAAGAGTGAAACTGTCTTATGACGTTGGCCGACATCTTTAAAATGTTCAAATCAAGCAAAAATAACTCAGAATGAGAAACTTATACCTAAATTCTTGACAAGAACTTGAGTCTAATGAAGATGTCTTATGTTTAACATTCTGAGGTTACTTTTGAGATTATTTTGAGATTAATAAACCTATTTTTAGAGATTTTCTAAGAAATGTTTTAAGAAATAATACACAAAGCATGCTAAAATAAAATTAGGCATTACATTGTTTGGGATCCTGAACCCAGTCAGGATGTATTACGCCTGCTATTGTGAGATTACTGCAAGAATATATTGAGATAATTAATTTTGTAATGTAGTCTTTTATTTTATTGGTAAGTAATTATATTTACTTTGAGAAATAATTTGGATAATAATAATAATGCTTGAAAAGTATCTGCCGGTAGAATATGATCAATTCAGTAGATAAAATTACTTTTAAAAGTGTAGAAATAAGTTGAATACTCTTAAAATACCATTACAACAAGTCAAAAAACTATCACTTTGCAATGTTGGTGTTCAGAAACATCTACTGCACTCATACACAATGAACCACAATATCCAGAGTCTATACATTCACCACCAAAATGTCTTAAAACACCTTTTTTTTAACAGCCAGTTTACCAAGAAAGTGGTTTTATAACTGATATATATATATATATATATATTCCCAGTTCCCATCTACATTTGTTTGTAGATATAGCTTCAGCAAAGCATGTTTACTTAATAAAAATAAATCAACATAGATCATGTTCTTCACGCATTCCTGTAATTTAGAGCTTTTTTCATGGTTCTAAGTTCTCAATATTGTGCAACGATATCTTCCCTATAGCCTGTGTCTTCTGAAGGTCAAGTAGCTTTTAAGGATTGACCTTATTTTCTGTCTGAATCCAGTTTATTGAGTTTGGTTTGTCATTTATCTCGATATGTGCTTTGACCTTTGAATTTGGACAATGATATCTGGATTTGTCTTAATAAACTAATAACACTATTATGTCCTAGAAACGTCCATAATAAATGATAATATATTCATAATGGCAGTATATTAAGTTGTGTTTTGTACATTTATAGGAATATAACAGCAACAATGGGCTACAAGCTTATTCACTGCCCTCTCTCTCCTGCCCTTGGATAATAACAGTGCCCTCAGTATCACTTTACTGTTGCCCACAGTGCTCAGCAGTAAGCTAAGGTTACCTGCAGCTGAGTGAAAGCTGTACCTGGCCGATCGAATGTGGGTGTGATACACAGGAGCTATAAATGTAGCTTTAAACCACACTCATGCAGCATTTACACAAATATACATAAATACAGTACACTCTCAGACAGAAGGACACAGTGTCATTGAAGTGAAGCACCACCAGTGTAAACAGCACCCTCTAGTGGAGAATATTCCACCTGCTAAACGTGAGTGAGTGAGTGACTGAGCTCATTTTTAGAAATAGTAGTTTATTTGTTCACTATAATAATTTAACTTATATGTTTATAAAAGGAATAACATACAACAAATACTTTTTAAAGTAATTTAAAATAGTCTTACTATTAGAAATTTTATTAAAATCACTTGGAACAAGTAAAATATTGCCATACAAATACATTTAAATATTGAGATACTTGAACTATCCACTTCCCAATATGTCAAATTGTGTTTTCAGGTGGGTCCAGTCTAGATGGGTGCTATATTTAACCCATCACTGACCCTGGAGGACATCCATATGTGGGGCCAGCATTTAACCTGTAGACAAATTTGGGGTGCCCATATGGGCCCCACATGGGTTTGAAGGACTGCAACCAAAGAATAATGCTTCAACGTTCATTTCAATGCTTGTTAAATCATTTTCCCAGCATTTTAGCACTTATTCCCAATAGAACCAATCTTAGAAAAATAATAAAGTTAGGAATGTCTGAATGTAAGAAATAGGAACTAAGATAAGAACTAAAATAACTGTAAATTTGAGTGAGCGGAGTCAATATATCCATTACAACACAAGCTGATACTGTTATTTTGCAAAGCTAAAGTGGACCTAAGACGTAACCTTGAGGAACACCACCCCAGTGACAATAAAGGCTTAATACAGAGACCTTCATTTTGGCTTAGATCAACAAAGCTACATGTAGGAGTGTATGTAGGACACAATATTACAACCTGCAGTGTTATGGGTGAATGTGTGTGTGGTTTAGAATATGAAAGCCATTATCAAGCTTAGCCATAATTATGAACTACAAGGACCTGATTTTGCTCTTGCAAGCGTATGGTAATATTTCTCATTACTCATCTGAGCCTCTGCATCATCTCTCTGTTTATGCATGCAAGCACAAAGGCAGGAGTATTAATAATAATAAAGATCCTTCAAGCTGGCGTGTTATTTGCTGCTTTTTTGTATTTAATTTGCTTACAGTATACATTTTTATGTATTCTCTTTAGTGCCCTATGAATGCAAATCATCTGCATAAGTTACATCAGAACAAATTTAATATTCCTATAAAAAAATTTTTAGTTAATGATAATGAATGAATTTGTACATGCACAAGGTCTATCGCTCAGTTCCCTCATTATGCTTTGGGTGATCAAGACCAAATAGAAAGACATTTGAAATAAATCATTACAGAAATGAGAAAAAAAAATTAAAAAGTAAAAATGAAACAGGTCAAGGCTAATAGTGTAAGATCATGAAACTGAATCATTTCACTTATTGGTGAGGGGAAAAAGGCAACAAATTAAGAATAATGTCAAAATCGAAGAGTTTGGAGCTGATATTCTCCAAAGTGATAACTGTACAGGAGACTGAAAAATGTACTTCGCTTTTAATGGAAGTCAATAGAACCAGACGTATTTTGAAGTCATTTTAGGCCATTCCTTTTTGTCCGATCATCATGAAATTTACATATAATGTAAAAAGCAACAGCCATTTTCAAATTATCCCAAAAAGTGAAAAATGACCAAAACAATTTGAACTATTCAATTTTGCAAATTATCTCTCCAATTATTTTCAGTATTCACAAATAAAGGAGCTACTTGTAACTCTACATCTACAAGATGAACCACCAGGATAAGTGTGTAAATATAGAGTGGACAGTGAATTGACACAAATTAACACACCACCACCACGACAGTGTCACTGAGCATGAGCCACCACAAATAATTGCTGGTGGTCCTTATTGGCAGTATTCACAAAAAAAATTAGCTTAGCTTTCCAGCAGCATCCAGATGTCACTTAACAATGTGATGAAAACTCAAATGACTTTTTCTTTCTTTCTTTCTTTCTTTCTTTCTTTCTTTCTTTCTTTCTTTCTACACATCAATAACATCATAATTATGTCTTCAGTTATTATGCTATTCTAATTACCACTCCAGAGCTCTGCTCTGTATCCAAGAATGTTAATGACTGGGTTATAAAAACACTCGTCGAAGACATCTGCATCTCTCCAAGCTTCTCAATCAAGCACAAGACGTTTCATCCATAATTAAAATGTACGAGGTTAATAAAAGGCCCGTGTCGTCCCTTTTGTCCCGCCGAATATTTCTGTCACACTAGAGGAAGTGATTGCACATTCTCGTCTCTTAAACATCTACATTACAAAGCGCTGAATGCCGTTCAGATGCCAAAAGTCCTCCCCGTTCTCATTTCTTGGAAAATGGAGGAGTGGCCCATTCAGGCCGACGGTCCCGAAGGAAGCTCAGCGCAGGAAACTGCGGCGTCTGGAACTGATTTGAGGGAAAGGAAAAATAAAATGCTTGGGATTCTTAAGGTTAGGGGACAGGAGGCTAAACGTCTAAAGATCCTGAGGGCCAGCCAGGGGGGAAGAGCCTTTACAGAGGAACTTAAAGTGGCTATTTTAACAACAAAGGACCTTTGAGTATCTTAACCCTTGTGTTAAGGGTCAAAGGGATGTCCACCACCATGTTTAACAGTTCAGTAAACCTCCTAAATTATCTTCTTTCGACTTGATATGTGACACATTTCTGCTACTTTCTTAGGCTATAATAATAATAATAATAATAATAATAATAATAATAATAATAATAATAATAATAATAATAAAATAATAATAAAATAATAATAATAATAATAATAATAATAATAATTCCACTGATTAAATCTGTCTGCACTGTTATAGAGATAAAATACAGATATTCACAGTTTGTAATGAATAATACATTATTTCTTCATTCAGTTCTTCAAAATTCAGTGAAGCTGCTTTATTTTAGGGGATTAAAGAAGGCAGCTGATTTTTGACCATTAGGAGATGGAGAGGATACAGACAAACTCATCCTAGACAAATACTGGCTGCAGTAAAAGTAGAAGTACTAAAATTACGGCTCAAGAAAATTTCTCCAATTCCTGGCGGCCAAAAAAGTCAACAAGCTCCTGGAGCAAGACATGACCTTTAACTCATAATTAAAATAAGAGAAGAACATGACCAGAGCAAGCTCAGATAATGAATTTTAGGTTAAATTCTTGGATATACTTAGTTTCTGCATGTTTTAGAGAAGAGGTGCAGGTTTTGGAGATCTACCACACCCTGAAAAGTTCAAATCCAACACACCTGATTACCGGTAGGGTTGGAGCTAATCTCTGCAGGGTGGTAGATCTCCAGGATCAGGATGGGAAGCCCTGTTTTTAGGGTCTCTCCTACCCTGAGAACACCTGTTTCAGTTAAAGACATAATTAACAAGCCCACTCTAAGGTGAAGTAACCAGCAGAAACATCCATAACAAGCAGGGCCAGCGTTTCTACAGGGCAAGGATTCAAAGCCAGCTTGAACTTCTACTCATCCAAATGCAACACCTCATAAAAATCCCACACCTTTATTAAATACAGTCATATATCTGTAGAGAGGAATCAAGAAGAACTATACATAGTATAATATATAGAGGATGCTTCATTACCCAAACAATGGTGAGTAATTTGAATACTAATGAAGATCCGGTGATGAAATGTGCAGTAAATAAACCTCAGTCTGTGTGAAAAAGACAATACAGCAAGTGCTAAAAATACCCAGCATGCTGTAC
>BRDA01011836.1:23390-48390 GCA_036984385.1 Crenuchus spilurus
CAGATGTGAATAATGCATCATTAGTTTTTATCTCCACCTTTTCAAACAGACATGCAGAGCTGATATAGACTCAGTTTGTTATTAAACATAAATTAGTAATATTCTGTAATATTCTGATAATCAGCCTTCAGCCCAACAGAGTACTGACCCAAACAAAGGACTGAATACAAGTAATCAATAAGATTCTAAAGGGACTCTGACAGGACACAAAACAATAACTTTTAAATGTCTCATCTTTAACGTTCTATTTACACTTTCAATGGAACCGCTACTCACTTCACTGAGAAAATCACATCGATTGACCTAAAACACTCGTTATTGTTTGGTTTTAAGGGTTAAAATTATACCGTTAGGCCATTAGTCTAAATAAAAGCTCAAGATTAGTCCAAAACCTCAAAATCTTTTTTTTTCACCTTCTAGTTCAGCCCAACAAAAGTCCATTCAGAAGCTATGCAGCAATTAACACAAATGCAAGGCCAATTTCCCCCATTTTTCTCCACTTTTCGGTTGACCCTTCCATTTACTGAGCTGCCACTGGCCAGTCATAAAGTGTTATTGTTTGCCTCAAACCATGTGCGATTAATTTTTCTTTTAAATGAACTGTCCAGCCTGCTTTGGCATCGGGGCGAGATGGAGTCGCAGTATAAATGGTTTATGTCACGGCTTTAGTCAAGCTGCTTTCCCCCACAGCCTGGCGCAGTAATTGAAAAGCCACTCGGACGGAGGAGAGCTGCATACTGACGATTCCAGAGCCAGCAGGACCAGTGGCCATCTCAATTACCCCAAAAAGGAGCGCGGCTATCCTGCCCTTTAACCCACTGACCTCCCAGAGTCAAAGCAGATGTGTTTATACAAAACACGGGGACAGCAACACTCTTCATTTGTACGTTTATCTCGTAAATACAAGAGGCTGATTTGGTGATCATGACTGATTGATATGTACATAAGCTCTTTTCTGATTGGCTGTGTCATTAATAAGCAAGGCGTTAATACTGCATATAACTTCAACAAAATGGTTAAACTGCTGTAATCTAAATAGGTGGGGCTAAACTGCTGTAGCCTGAAAGGGCGGGGCTAAACTGCTGTAGCCTGAAAGGGCGGATATATGTAAACATGATGGCTTTTGTGACATCACAAAGACAGCAAATTCAAAGCGGGTTAATTTTGCAGCACAACGTAAACGTTCGGATTTATTACAGCCTGTGTGTGATGAGATCAGCATCCCTTCTTTATTCTGTCCATGCAATCCTGCAAAAGGCAGAATTCACATGTTTTGCCACAGCGGCCTCAGAAGTCATTCATTTTTCCTCCTTTTTAATGTGCGTTCCTCGTTTCTGTTCCGTCTCCGCTGCTCGGAGAGAGGACTCCAGGTTTTGCTTCGCTTGCAGACACAAAGTTGATGATAAACGACTGCATCCACCTTCCATTTCAACCAGCTACGGTTTGAAATTCCCCATCCAGCTCTTCATATGGGACAGAACAGGAGCCCACACTGGCCGCTGTGGCATTTATAACCCAGCCGACATTCATATTTAAGTTAGAAAATTCTCTCCAGTCCATATCAGAGCTTATCGATATTATACTTTATACATATCGTGATACAGGACTTATGATATAATATATTGTGGTACAATTTTACACAATTGTAATAAAAAAAATAAAAAAAGCTGTGCACCTTTATGTTACAATGGAGCAACATATCACCTTGTGACAGTATCACAATATCACAATATATTGAACTGTATCCCCTGTATCATCATACATATCATATCACCAATACACAGAACTACAAGCCATGTAGCTCATTATCACTCTGGCTCTGTCCTGGTAAGAACCTGCTGATATGATATATATTGTGATATTTTAGTAAATTAATTAATTTGAGTAAATCTGTCAGCACTCTGTCAATACTATTTTCTATTGAAGTGGAAAAGTCTAATGGCTGAAGATAGAATACAACACTGCCATCTAGTGGTCGGGGGTTTAAACACAACACAAAATCATCCACCAATGATGTAGAATTTTAATACTGGGATACTCAAGAGCATTGATATTTCTATACACCTCTAGTAAAAAGTATTATTAGTAGTTAATTGTTATTATTTATTAGTATTAACACTAGAATTCTCAGGTTTTTTGAGATTCTTGTACCCCCTCCCTCTAGTGGTGGGCCCAGGTTTTTTGAGATTCTTGTTCCCCCCTCCCTCTGATGGGCCATCAGCTACCAACTATTCTTATGTAAATGATTGCTGGGATTCCAGCCGGCCAGCCATGAAACACCCAGGTCTCTTCTGGTTCTGATTTTTTGTGTTCTTCAACATTCACTATATAATATGTAATAATATGAAAATTTATAATAATTATTCATTTGTGTCATTACAGAAAAAATAAACTGTATTTCATTGTTGTAATTTAAAATAAAATGTAATTTCATTGGAGACTGTCAATGCCTGTACATACTCTGTATATAGTATTATAAATTTGCAGATTTCTAAGGTTTAAAGAGAGTAACATGTCATTAAAAGTAACATTTTCATTGTAGCTCAAAGTTTCAAACACCACATTGTTGAATATTTCAGCTTGTACATTTATCCAAAACATCTGCACACTATTTATAGGACTTTTATTTTGAAAGACATTTCACATCGATCCCGATCTATTTTATGAGAAAAGGCCATTTTCACAGCTCATAATGAACTTTTTGAGTGTTATAGTGCATCTCCAAAAATTGTGTTGAAAAGGTACATTTTTGTTCAAAATTTAGTTCAAAAAGGTAAACCGTCATCATATTTACATTTACATTTACAGCATTTAGCAGATGTTCTTATCCAGAGTGATGTACAACAGTGTTTTGTCTCCATTAAGAGAATTATCTCAGCTAGTACAGACAGATTAGAGTCCAAACTACTCTTCAGTTCAGACACTGTTAGAACTAAACCATCACTAATACCTAGAAAGAAGGAAAGAGACACAATTATACACAATATAAGAGCTTTACAGCATTACAATAAGTGTTTAAACTAGTGCTGCTTAAGTGCTCCACAAAGAGATGCTCTTCAGTCTGTGTGTGAAGACTGTGAAGACTGCAGTGTGTAATAATTAATATTTTATATTCATTACAGATAAAGTGACACATTTCAAGTCCTTATTGTTTGAATGTTGATACTGTTTGCATAATAATTAATCAATTAAATAACCAAAAATATTAAAATGAGGTCACTTTGTGTGTGATGAATATAAAATTTGAAAATTGGTGTCATAAAACAAAAGATCATGATATCGATATTTTTGTACAGTCCCAGGCTGGAACATCCAGCAACTCTGAGACGAGAGCAGCCAATCAGAACAGATCTGCATATGTCAGTGTTATAAATATAAATAGAGCGCGGAGAATGGATGTATATGTATATATAATGAAAAGTGCAGACTGTGACTCTACGAGTCACATAAACGTAATCAGGTGTGGACGGGATTTGGCACAGGTGTACTTTTTGAGCGTTTCAGCAGCAGCAGCCTCAGAATGGAGAGGAAATGGCCGGCAGAAAGGAGTGAGTCAGCTCTCCGTCTATTTATCTTTCTTAAACACGGGTCTGCGTGTCCATCTGGTGCTCCTGTGACAGCCTGCTGAGGTCCAAACAGCAGACAGGGGTGGATAAATGCCTCCAAGGACTCAGGGTCATGAATTTTCTCACAAATCTTCCTGCTCTCCGCTCAGTGTGCTGCTTCTGAAGCACCTGATTTGTGTGGCCGAGGCGAAGCTACATCTGCCGCTCCTTTATGAGACGTTTGAGAAACAGAGGACACTCTGACTTAGCCTGGAACCTTCCTCAGTGCAACCTCTGGTTGGAGACTGTGACCTCCAGCGCTTTAAATCTGCATATCAGCACCTCTTTGACTTTCCGGGCCGCTGAGAGTCCACATATGAGACGAAGGGAATGAAGTGCAGATTAGTGTTGCGTAAAGTCATGAATAAAACTGAGCTGAGCTTATTTTAACACAAAACCTTTCGCTGCTCAAATATATGATATGTAGACTAAGTGGCCAAATGTTTGCGGACACCCATTCTAATTCAGCTCGACACACAGCTTATCTAGTCCCTGTACAGAAGGACTGCCAATAGAATGGGATTACATGAACCTGTTGGCATCATGCCCTAATGCCAGGCGCATGTTAGAGGGCACAGGGTTGAGCTGTGGAGCAGTTTGTTCGGTGCTGTTGAGTGATGGTGGAGATAAACTCTTTTTTTTAAACAACCTTCATTTGTAAAGAAACGGGTGTCCTAATACTTTTGTCCAATAGCGTATCATGATGCAGGAGTGATGATACAATGTATTGTGATATATTGTGATACTGTAAGATGAGAAATTGTAATATTTTATATTTAATTTTAGGAACAATATCACCATTGCTTCCTTACACTACTTTCTGCTGGAGTGGAAGAGTCTAATGGCTGAATTTTAAAGACATTTTACATCTGTTTCATGGGAAAAAGTTATGTTTAATGAATTCTTACTCATCTTAGAGCATGTCCCAAAATTAGAATATGATGAAAAAGTTCAAAATTTAGTTCTAAAAAGGTCTTATATTTTAATTCATTACATGTACAGTGACACATTTCAAGCCTTTTAAGTGTTTATTCTTTTCAATTACAATTCAGACTGTATCAATATTAATATAAATATTTTAAATTAAAATATTTCAATTTTAGGTGTAATTAGTATAAAATGTATAACAGTAAAAAAATTTTTATTAAGTTATGACCAAAAAAACTTATTTGTCTTATTCTAATGTTGACGCACTAGTACAGTCAAATAATTATTCAAAGACATTCATTTTAAGTGATAAAAATAGCTTTTTTATTTTAATGTCTTAAAAGTCTTGAATGTAAGCATTAAAAATAGTCCTAAAAGTCTTAAAAATAGTGTCCAGATGTTATTCAAATTTTAGATAACCACACAGCGTGAAATATTCAACAATTTGGTGTTGTCAATCAAACTTTGAGCTTTGATGAAATGGTAACATAATGTCAACACAGAATATTAGATTCATCACACATAAAGTGACATATTTTAAGCTTTTTTTTGTTCGTTTATTTGTCAATGATTATTCAATCACTGTCAACATTCAAACAATAAAGATGAACTTTATGTGTAATTAGTATAAAATATATGAGAGTAAAATATATGAGGATTTATGTGAAATGTCTTGAAATTTCAAAATAAAAGTCTTAAAAATACTCCTAAAAGTTTTAAAAATAGTGTGCAGGTGTTATTCAAATTTTAGATAACTACACAGGTGAAATATTCAACAACGTGGTGCTCAGGTTTGAGAAAACTTTGAGCTTTGATTAAATTTTTATGTAGATGTACTTGTCAGTACACTTGAGTATCACAATATTATGTTTTGTGACGCTGTATTGATTCTTCAGTGAAGATAAGCTCACGACATTCTCAGACATTTACACTAGATTTATAGATTTAAGATGATTTCACATGCTAAGATCATTTTTGTAGGGTACCTTTAGTGTGTATGTGTATTGTGTTCTGCCCCTCCCCCCCCCAAGACCAGTACATGGTGGTCTGTTCCTTAGCAGAGCCATTCAGTCCCAGACAGCTGTCAGGTCAGTAATCACGCAAGTGTGCTTCAGGAAAAAAGAGTTTGTACACAAGTGAATGCAGGTGAAAGGAGGAATTGTCAGGGAAAAGGGGGTCGCACGGATGGGAACCGGTCTCTGAAAAGCCGTTTTTGCATGACAGTTAAAGGGAAACGAGACCCGTTTGCTTTGTGTGGGGGGTGGAGGACCATGTCCAGCCTGCAGGTGGCCTCCAGTATACTGGCCAGGTCTCTCAGCATGACTTCTCTTCTCTGTTACACATCAGTTTACGATACTGACCCTTCCTGGCCTTTGTGTCCTTGTGGACATGTCAGCAAAAGCTCCGCCCCCACCGTAAAGGCCATTTCAGCCTGTAAGTGCTGTAGTGCTAATGGTCACCGGGCTAATTAGAAAGAGAAACGGCTGTTTTCTCCTAATGAGAGTCTTCCCACGGGCCACCCACAATGATAGAAATTGAGAAATTACAGTACAGGACAATCCTTTAGAGGACGGGGTCAGGAGGAGATGGTGACCCTGGTGTTAAATCATTAAAATTAAGGCCCTCAGCTAAATAAGACCACACAGTGTTATTTACCACAGAGTCTTTATAAACACAACATGCTGGAGATGTTACAATAGTGTTGCGTGTCGTGTAAAATATATATTTAAAAAAATATTCACAATCTCAAACTACAATATATATTACACCTAAAAGTGACATATTTTAAGCCTTTTTTTAACATTTAACATTGATCATTATGACTTCCAGCTCATGAAAAATCAGGAAACCAAAATCTACAATTATTAGAATTTTTTATTTAATTATTCAAACAGTATCAACATTAAAACTTTTTAAATTATGTCTAATGAATATTAAATGCATTTTGAATTAAATTATGGACACAAATGAACTTTTCCCATAATGTTATTATTTATAATAATAAAAACATATAAAATAATAAAACAAAAATTACTATAATAATAATTGGAGATGCATTAGTAGTCGAAAACAAAACATATTGTCATGTACTTTTAGTATATTTTTAGAGCCTGACCAATTTCACAGCCATGAAAATCACATCACAGATGATGAAAATTTAAGTGGTTGTTACTTTAATTATGGGTTCTGAAAATAACTTGCAGATGTTATTTCACATTTTTGGATTCATGTAACCATGTGAGGAGAAATATTTGACAAGGTGGGGCTCAGTGATTTTCCCGGGTTGAGTGAGCTGCATCCCAATGAAACATGATGCTACATTGTAGCTAAGAGACTTCCTGAGAGAAGTTCACACACAGATACCGACTCACTATTGGACAAATCATGTGACTGTAGCTATTCTATGTGATTAACATGTTTAATGTAACAACTGCTGTGAAATAAAATACTTTTCTTATACAAACTGTCATATTTGAGATGATATAACCATGAAATTATGGGAACTTTCCTGTGAATTTGGTAGGGCTCTGATTATGTTTATGATACAACATGATGGCTTGCTTTCTTTTCAGATAAATAACAGATTGTCAAAATGTAGCAAAATATGTTTTATGTTATTCATTTGTTTTACAGATTATGTTAATAAGTGCAAAAATGAAATCTTAACAAGTGATATCATCTTAAATCTCATTTAATTATCTAATATTTCTCATTGTGAGAAAGCTTATTAGAAGATCATTTCACATATAACTACACATTTAAAATGACATAAAATAAGAAAAATGTCAGATTTTAAGTTTTAGACATTCAGATGAGATTTAAAATGCACTTGCTAAGACAGATTTTTGTAGTGTGGGATACTAACCGGGCATGTAAGGATGGCATGTGAGGGTTAATGCAGTTTGCACATGCAGAAAGTAAAGTAAACAGTGTCCACAGAGGCTGTGGAAAAGCAATCTCTCCACAGAACGGCACTCTTGGATAAAACTGTCGGCCGGGCAGCAGCTTCAGAGACTCCGGGGTGTGAATGGACTCGGTGACGTAAACCTGCTCTGACAGTTTGCGCCATACAAAGTGGGCCAGTAGACAGCGGGGTAAAACACCTCCCGTTCTTACCATCACTGTGCGAACAAAAGCCAAGATCTCTGCAAAGGCAACGTTACAGGACCAGCAAAAAATTACTTTTAATTTTAAACCATAGGTCATATTTTAAAAATGTATTCTAAGTAAAAATTGAAAAAATTAAAAGTCAAAATTCGGACATAATTTTTATCTCTTTTTCTTTACACTGTGTGTAAATTTTATGATGACTGGAACAAACTACATGGCCCAGAATTATATTAACTTCCATTAAAAGCCACCTAAGCTTTTTCCTTCTCCTCTAAAGTTACTATTCTGGAGATGATATGTTTTTGTGAATGGCATCTGGCATCTACACTCTAAAAGTGTACCAGAAACTTTTAGTGATTCTTCATTGAAAAAAGGTACTTGAAAGATCTTTTAAGTGCTCTTGGGTTTATCACATCAGGGACAACCCTTAAAAAACTTATTTTTAAAGGTTTTAAGAGCCTAAAATAAAGACGAGAACGATGAAAAAAGTACATAAGTGCATAAAACCATTCCTGAAACTTTGTGTTTTAACTTGTGTGCTGTCTGAACAGTCAAAGATGATCCACCACCATGTTTGACAGTTACCTAAATTGTTCAGTTTACTGTTAACTTTTAACTCTTAACTTTTTAGAAGTACTTTCTGCTACTTTCTTAGGCTTTGGCTATATTTTCAGTATTTTTATAAATTATAATAATAATAATAATAATAATAAGAAGAAGAAGAAGAAGAAGAATGTCAAATAGATTTGGGCTTAAAATTCAATGAAGTTGCTTTATTTTAGAGTAAATGTTTGACTTTTAGGACAAGGGTTACCAGTGCAGATGTGACATTCTGTTCTTTTCCTCCACATTTAAAGAGATTCCCGGCAGGACAGATGAGACGAGGACACCTCTGAAGGAGTTTTTTTTGTTTTTTTTTTGCCGTTTCTTGCTCAGCTCCTCTGAGGTTAGGCCTCGGTTCGTTTTAGAGCGTCTGCCGCCCGGTTGCTCGCATTTGGCCCGCGAGGCCTCGGGGCTGAATCCGCCATTGTGGCGGCCTGATAAAGAGATTAGAGCAGTGTGAAAAGAGGCGGGACAGCATCTCCCTGCATCTGAGATTCAGAGCTGAAAGAGCCATTGTGGAAGTGCCTCACATCCTGCCTTCCAGAGTACTTGACAACCAAAACAGGGGACAACAGAATTCCTGTGTCAAACAAAACGTTCCTTGTCTACCCCAAAGGTTTATCTGCTTCATTTACAAACGCTCGCCTTTGTGACCCGACCGATTCCCATTAGCTGCGACTAGCAGCAGAACTAAATCAATTATTCACCCATTCCCCACTTTTTCCTTCGACGATTTCAGTGCCAGAAAAAAAAAAACCTTGAAAGAGATCAAATCAATGAAACACTTTTTTTTCCTGGAAATGTCAATTCAGGAAAAGATTCTATAAAACATGTGCAGACACCATTTGTGGGCCTTTTTTAAAATTTCCTTTGGCTTGGCTATGTGGTTAGCATATGCATGTCAAAGACGTGAATGCGTTTGCTAGAACACCAGATGTTCCAGCGCAATGGAACTCACACATTCTTTCTTCTGGTGGTTTTCCGTATTCACGTTTGCAGTTTCCTCCGTAGGAAATGACATCTCTTTGCTGAGCATAATACACATCAATAAAGATAATCAATCACGCACTATTAGCTATTATAATAGCCCAAAAAAAGGACAAGAGGCAATCTGCATACCTATTCAAGTTTAATGGACCCTGGCAGAGGAAAGGACCTGTGTTCTTCCGGAGTAAACAATCCACCAATTACGAGCTCCAGGTCTAATTTTTTGAGACAGATTTCCTGCCACGAGCAAAGCTGAGACTTCCACAGGTCACTGAGACCAGCGAGGTCCAACGCTTGGATAAAAGTATTGGGACACCTCATTTATAGTTTCTTCAAATGTACTAAAGAGTTTATCCATCTTTTGTTGTAGAAACCCTTCCTTTGCTGTGAGGAGTTGATGGCATTCTGCATCAGGATGCTCATCCCAAACTCTCCGACTCGTCCCAAAAGTTTTGGAAGGAGCTCCAATGCATGTCAATGCTGGGGGGCTTTAGCCCACACCTGGCATTAAGCATGGTGCCAGTCCTATTCTACTGTCAGTACATCTCTACATGGACTAGACAAGCTGTGTGCTTCGGTGTCACCAATGGGTGCAGCTTAAATTTGCATTCATTCACAGGGGTGTCTACAAAGCTTCGAACATTGTCTTTGTTATCCTCATGCTCCTTCAAGGCTAGGCTAGGCTGACTGAACCATTTCTCTTATCTCTGAACCTCCACAGTCCAGGCTTTCTCCTCACGAGGGTAGAGGTCAAGCTTTGCTGCCTCCAAGGCTTATCCCAGAGGTGACTAACTGAGTTGTAATTAGCCCTGCTTGTTATTCAGTGTTGACAAAAGCCACGCTAGTGTTAGGTTTAAATCTTTCATTATCTGACAGCAAAAGCCAGCCAAAAAGCTACTATTGTGCCTCAGTCTGTAGAGGATGAGTGCCCATCAGATGGTCAGCAGAATGGAACATAGCCTGATTCTTCACACTCCATTGTATCAGCTTAGGGATTAGCTGGACGAATATATTAGCAAGGCCATTGACACTGGCCTCGCTAGCTAGTTAGTAGCAGCTAATGTGTGATCGGCGCTGGTCTTCAACCATCTGTCTTGACTGTTGGCAGTGGACGTATACGGTTCTAGCAGCCTAGCTCATAAAAATGCATCTCTTTTTAAGTCGACAATCGCTAAAGGTCTCCCGATTTCATAAACAACGATCCTTCTAAACGATCCTGTCTATGCAGTCATGTCACATATTATGACCACCTCTGGTTGGGAATGACATCACATTTATTGCATGGCATAAATAAGTGAGCACATAATAAATGAGTTGTAGCAGAGTGGGCAGGTTAACAGATGGTTCTTCAATGGTTCTTTATTAAATAAAATGGTTCTATATAGAACCATGAACACTCAAAGAACCAAACGAGTTCTTTGCATAGTGAGAGGCTTCTTCGGTTTGATGAGGAAAGTGCTGTAGATGGTTCTATATAAAAGCTTTTTGAAAATGGTTCTATAGAACACCAAAAAGGGTTCTTTTGTTATTATAATCTTGACATTGTGATGATAGAAGCACCTTTTTAGGGCTGTATTGAACCATTAAAAAAAACATCTACAACACATTCATCATCAATCTGAAGAGTTATCTCATCATGCAACGAACCCTTTGGGTTCTTTGGGTGTTCATGGTTCTTTGTAGCACCATTTTTTTACTAAAGAACCCTTGAAGAACCATCTCTTTTAAGAGTGTATAACTCTAACTCTAACTGTGTGTGATGTTCTAGAGCCGTTATAGTGAAGGTGTACTGAGAATGGACTTCCTGTACATTGAGTGTCTCCCTATGGCATAATAGTGGTGCCACATGGACCATTGATGCCAGAAGGGAGAGACAACTCCAGCAAGTGGTACAGAACCATTGACTCACCAAGAGTGGACCAGTTAACCTCTATAAACAAGGAAAGTGTCAAGTGTAAGGTGGTCATGACTGTGTATAATCCAGGCAGCCAGAGTGGCATAAGCCGGCACTACCGCTGCTTCAGGCTCGCTTTGAATTTGAGCATCTCTCCTCAGATGGGAGTGATGAAAAAGGGAGATGACTGACAGGAGCGACGGGGTTGATGAGGGTTTAACAGAACATGAAGGAAGTCACTCTAGCTGAAGAAAAGGTTGGACGTCTGAGCTGAATTCTGAGGTTAGCCAGCACCAAGAGAGATGGAGGGAGCGGGTGGAGATGAAGGAGAATAAAGAGGAGCCCAGCTGAGCTTTAAGGAGAAAGTTCAGCCGCCTTTTCTCTCGGCCCATCTGACATTTAGAGCGCCTGTTTGTAGGAGGGAATTTGGATGAATCTCTTGACCTTCCCTTCATTACATGCCCAGCAGACCCTCGGCCACATAAAATATTGAGAACGTGCGAAGCCGAGGCTCGCGGTGGAGGAAAGAAGACAGGCAGCGATGAGAGATCCATTGACCTGCGAAAGCTGCAATGCACTTTGTTCTGGATTTCAAGAAGCGTCTCATTGTTTTGACTCATCATTCAGTAGAAAACTCCCAGCTGTTGCACCAAAACTGCCCTCTCAAAAAGTTGGTTCTTCAAGGGTTCTTTAGTAAAGAAAGTGGTTATACTACACTATTAAAAATAAGGTTCTTTGAGGGTTCTTTATTAATGTCTAAAGTGTTCTTTGCATTGTCAAAGGATTCTTAAGATTGAAGAAGAAAGTGTTGATGGTTCTCTGTAGCACATATTTTTGAAAATGGTTCTATTTAGCACCAAAAAAGGGTCTGGCTATTGCTACAATGTCAAGCCTGTAATCATAGAGGAACCCTTTATGGAGCTACATAGAACCATTGTCAAAAATCTTCTATACAGAACCATTGACAGCACATTCTTCAAAAATCTGTAGAACCTTTTCACAATGCATCACTAAAGAATCTTCAAAGAACCATCTTTAAGAGCCATTTTCTTTACTAAAGAACCCTGAAAGAACCTTACTTATTAAGAGTGTTTTCTTTACTAAAGAACTGCCGGAGAACCGTCTTTGCTAAAGAGTGTAGAAGTCAACTCCAAATAATAGTATCAGTG
Organism: Crenuchus spilurus; assembly: GCA_036984385.1. Classification (NCBI taxonomy): domain Eukaryota; kingdom Metazoa; phylum Chordata; class Actinopteri; order Characiformes; family Crenuchidae; genus Crenuchus; species Crenuchus spilurus. The sequence continues at coordinate 35,687 of BRDA01011836.1, forward strand.
TCATTAAAGAGGTAAATAGTGAGCATCCGGTGCGGTTCTCAGCCGTCAGAAGCTCCTTTTTTCAATCATTTGAGCCGTTTTGCAGGTTGTAAACGTATAAATATTTGAAGGCAGAATTATGTCACAATTAGAAGAGTCTACCGATACCGCAAACACGTGTCACCTGAAATCCCAACAAGCAGGTTCAACTCTTTCAAATATTCTCCAAGACTTAATTAGCCCACAGACTGAAGAGTACACATCCTCGCTGAAAAAAAAAGTATAATTGCTCCCGAACCTCGCTCTGCCAATAGCACAGCAAAGGATGAAAGAGAAAGAGTTGGAATAAGCAGCCGCTGATTAAGCAAATGTGCTATTACCATATGCCACCAGATAATGAACGAACCCGGCGCACTTAACACTCTGATTGCTGGCTGTGGGTGATTTGTAAATTAAAAGATATTAGTTCACTTTCAACAGCCGTTCAAAAGCGAGGTTTTAGTTATGAACGCTCCGGCTGCTTCCAGCACAAGAGAACTTTTATTGTTTTATTCCTCCCAAACACAGGTCTGGAATCTGGAGTGGGGGGAAGCTAACAATTAGCTTGATTGCGGATTAACGAGGGGAGTAATGGAGCGTGTCATTAGGGATCAACACACCCACCCCTCACCACACCGCCGACCTCACAGCTAATACTGAAGCGCCAATTAGCTAATGCTGATCTGGAAACATTCACACAACAGTCCACCTAAACGATGTTACTGTACCAGCTACGAAGAAGAACTTATAAAACAGATGCTTCTTCAAGGGTTCTATATAGGACCATGAACACTTGTGAAAGGGTTCTTCAGATTGTTGAGGAATGTGCTGTAGATGGTTCTATACAGAAGCCTTATGCAAATGGTTCTGTATGGTACCAAAAAGGATTCCTCTACTATTATAAGCTTGACATTGTTACAGAAGCAGAACCCTTTTTGGGGCTATAAAGAACCCTTTTCAAAAGAGTTCTATACATTCTTAAAAAAGATGGTTCTTCAAGGGTTCTTTAGTAAAGAAAATTCCTTGCATGGTGAAAGGGTTCTTTAGATTTATGAGGAAAGTTGAGGCCTTTGAAAATGGTTCTATATAACACAAAAAAGGGTTCCTCTATTTTTATAAGCTTGACATTGTAACAGAAGCAGAACCCTTTTTGGGGCTATAAAGAACCATTTTCAAAAGAGTACATTCTTAAAAGAATGGTTCTTCAAGGGTTCTTTAGTAAAGAAAATTGTTCTATATAGAACCATGAACACTCAAAGACCTTGCAGAGTTCCTTGCATGGTGAAAGGGTTCTTCAGATTTATAAGGAAAGTTGAGGCCTTTGAAAATGGTTCTATATAGCACAAAAACGGGTTCCTCTACTTTTATAAGCTTGACATTGTAACAGAAGCAGAGCTCTTTTTGGGCCTATAGAGAACCATTTTCAAAAGATTTCTATACACTCTTAAAAAGATGGTTCTTCAAGGCTAAGTGAAAGGGTTCTTCAGATTCATGAGGAAAGTTCTGAGGCTTTTGAAAATGGTTCTATATAGCACCAAAAAGAAGAAAAAAAACTTTACTATTACAAGCTTGACATCATATCAACAGAAGAACCCTTATTGGGGCTATATAGAACCATTTTAAGAGTCCTATATAGAACCTTCTACAAGACATTTCTCATGAGTCTGAAGAACCCATTGGGTTGTTTGTGTGTTCATGGTTCTGTATAGAACCATCTTTTTTAGTAAAGCGCCCTTGAACAACCATATTTTTTTAAGAGTGTACAATCAATTTTAAGGCTTCTTAACGAGCCCTGTGCTGTCGTGGCTTTGAAATCTTTTGATTTTAGCATCTATACTGACATATTTCACAGTTAATGTATTAACACACTGGACGATGTTAAAGATAAAGCTGAATGAAGCATTTTCAAGATGTAAAAAGTTAATTTTGGCTGTAAGAATGAACATAAGGTGGTAAAAGTAGAGATTATATACAACTACTTACAACAAAAAGCAGCCTTTAGACCATTTTGTCCACTGGGGGCAGTGTTGCTGATTATCTCCTTAATATGATGTTTATATCACATTTAAATGATCAGATCTTTGTTTGAATTTGGTCTAAAACTAAAACGACAGACTTGAGACACTACTTTGAACAGAATTTGATCAGCATGACTGTTTTTATGCTGTGATGGAGGGTTAAAGAATTGAAATAAATGTGAACTTTGTTACAGTTTAAAGAATCTCTGTATAATATTAGTCCAAGAACAAATTGGGAGTAAAGTTGAGGTCAAGGTTAAAGGTATAAAAGTTACCCTTTTGACTTTTTTCATGGTTCTTTTCTCCTAAGAAATTGGTGTCCTGCGTTCATGAGCAAAGCTGTGAAATATAATTGTATATGTTAAAGGTCAGAAGCTATGCTTTCTCTGCTCTTCTGTACAGAAACCTTCTCCAAACTCCTACAGTACATCATTAAGTGAGCAGTTGTCTGATAGATTTAGCCTCGGTGCTCTTCAAGCAAAGAAAAGTCAGCCAAAAAGGCAGCTGGGCTGAGAAATGACATTTTATTATCTTTAAACATTAAAAATCAACTTAAAACTAATAACTTGTAACTAATATTAATACTATTTTCAATGCTTTTGAGATCCCAATGTTAAAAGCTGCACATTTTGTGTTGTGTTTAAACCCTCGACCATTAGACGACAGTGTTATCGATCTTCAGCCGTTAGACTCTTCCTCTCCAATATAGTATAAGAATGCACTGACATTTTAGCTAAAATTAGGTTTTAAAAATCATATGAGTTACTGTATCACAATGTATCGCAATATGGAACCTCGGTTTTCATCATTAATCTGTTCTAAAGTGTCTGATGATGGTAATTGAAGCAATATGTCCAATAAGAAATCATGTAAATCCAATTAATCTGTTCCAGACACTCCAAAATATGAACAAAAATAAATTTTATATAGAATATCTATAGTTTTACATACAGAACACAATGAGAAATAAATACAAAAGACTAATGAAATGGATAAATGAACATTTAACATCACTCTTACAGGTTTACGGTCTGTTTTAGAGAGTGCTGGTGTGGACCAGCCAGCAGCCTTTGTTTTGTACACCCGTTCTTGTGGTTCTTGGCCACTATTTGTTTTCACCCCCATTTTCAGGCAGTAGTGCTGCACAGCGTTGCTTTAGTGTGATGTGTTTTAGTTTATTCTGGGTGTTATCAATGAGAAACAATGAGAAACAAAGCCAGAGAAACGAGAAACAAAGACAGAATGAACAACGAACACGATGGTGAGTGACAAATGTGTGGGTGGATGCTTTGTTTCGAGTTACTTGAGCACACTGATGAAAACCGGGTGGATGAACGATAACTGAGGCAAAATTTCCAAAAGAATTTTAAACGATAACTGAATTATACAATAACCAGCATAAACAATAACCACTATATGTCATTAGCATCATACAGGTTCCACTGTATCTTCTATATCATGATACATATATTTGTAACAGCCCTACTGTTTATATGATGTAAGCACATAATTGTAACTTTACACCATTACACACAAATGTGCAATTGATTTAAAGTTTAAAACCAACTTTTAACCCAAATTCTCCATCAGCTATGAGTCAGAATTCAGCAAAATGTAAGACAATGTAAAAATCTCAGCATCAGTACCATTCATAGCTCAGCGCCGTTAGTGTTCAGACTCTATAGCTGCCTCCCTGGTGGTGTGTGCTTTCTTTCTAAAGGTCAATTGGGCCACAGCTCTGTAAGATTGAGTATTTTTAGATCATTTGATAAGAGCGAGACTGCATTTTAATGGCCACATATGGGAAATAAATTATCACTCGACATTCTAAAATAAGCCCGGCACTCGAATATAAGAAATAGGGGACATGAGGTGTTAAAGAATAGATGCTGATGGAGAGGCTGCAGGTGTGCCCGTATGGACGGATGAGACAGATATATGATATTTAAAAACTTCAATATAATGTCACGTCTCCAAAACGGTCACTTTATTGGATTTTATTACAAGTCATTTTGGCCCAGATCTATTGGTTCATTCGTCATGAAATGTTCATACAAGTTAAAGGTCAACTGGTGCTTTCGATTAGTGTTAAAAAAGGAGAAAAATAGACTTACTAGGGTTTGGATGTGACAGGGATGTCAAAACAGATAATACGCTCATAGAGACACACTCATCTATAAGAGATAATGTGGTTGGTATATTAGGTGCCTGGCTAATGTCACCTGGCTTCCTGAAAAGATGGAAAATAAGTCGCCGAAGCTATTCCTGGCTCCATTAAAACACTATATGGACATAATAGGGCCTGTATTAATGCATATCTACTACTTTGAGCATCATTATATGCACTGTAAACATCCAAAGTCCAAGATTTGGGTTATTCGGCACGATGCTAATTTAAGCGTACGGTTCCTACACTGTAAAAGATCTTCACTTGGCAGAAACCCATAAAATGTCACCTTGTTATGCACTTGTTTGTTGATTCCTGACGCCAGGAATCTTAAATAAGAGACTGGTTCTCTTTTTTCTTTAAAAAAGGTGCATACAAGAAGTTCCTTGATGTACTTTTAAGGGTTCCGTTAGTGCAACAATCTGAAAGAAGCTCTAAAAGATCTTTGTAAGGACTTCTACCTAGCACTACAGAAGAAAGAACCTCTAAATGATCTTGCAGGTACCTCTTTCAATGAAAAACGTCCAACATTTCCTAGGAAAACCTTCCTTTCTGAGGCTAACGGTTCTAATGACGGATGCAAATGGCCTTTAAACTGAAGTACAGAGCATCTTAACATCAACATTATGTACAGAGCTCGTATTAAAGCTTTATGACTTCAAAGATGGATGCTTTCAATATATACACACAACAGCCATAACATTATAACCACCTCCTTGTACCTACATTAAATTTTCATTTTTTAACCACTATAGCAGGACAGAATAAACTTTATAAGATCATGCATCAACAGTGCCAGTCAAAAGTATCCTTCTCCTTCAATGTTCTTATCTTTTTCCAACATTGTAAATGAACACTGACGTCATCCAAACTCTGAGTGAACACATACTGAATCATGTAGTAAACTTAAAAGTGTTAAACAAATCAAAATATGTTTTAGATTTTACTTCAAAGTAGACACACAATGTCTCAAACACATTAAGAGGCAATAAATGCAAGTCATGAACTCTTGACAAGACACAGCTGTTAACTGAAAGTCATTCCAGGTGACTACCTCATAAAGCTGACTGAGAAAATGCCAAGAAAGCTGCATCTAAGCAAGAGGTGCCTACTGTGAAGAATGTCAAATATAAACATATTCTGGTCTGTTTACTTGTTTGTTTACTAAATAATTACATATGTACAACGGCGGACAGTAACGAAGTACATTTACTTGAGTATTTTTACTTTACTTGAGTATTTATTTTTTGGTGAACTTATGACTTTCACTCCACTACATTTCAAAGACAAATATTGTACTTTCGAATCTACTAAATTTCTAGAAAGCTTGCCGTCACTTGTTCCTTTGGGATTAGCATTAGGGTTGAGCCGGAGACTCGTTTCAGAGGAGTATTCGGTACGGATAAAGCATTGTTGACGAGTAACGAGCAAGATATGAGTATAACTCGTCAATATCCATGCTCGTGCTAAGAAAATCCTCATTGGGTAACTGACTGTCTTCCCGATCTGTGATTGGCCAGTCACACAGTGAACAAGGCTGACATATAAACAATACATATAGCAACTTCTGATCAATCCATATCAATTTCAGACTTAATGTACAGATTTAAGCCACACCCACTTCTGGTTAAACCATGCCCAATTACGATTTAGGCCCCACCCACTCCGAGTACAGATAAGGATACAGATAATTTAGATGGTTGAACAGATACAGATACAGATAGTGATGTACTCGCTCATCCCTACTGAAGTTTACAGGTGGTGTAGACTTTTTGTTACAGAGTGGTTCTACATGTCAATACATCATCAGGTGGTTTCAGCAAGTTACAAGGTTCTGTAAAAGCACTCAAAACAATACAGCAATGTACTGATATTAGAAAATATTATTTGCACTTTTGAATACTTAAGTATTTTTAAAAGTAAGTACTTCAGTACTTTAACTTGAGTAAACTTTTGACTACTTTTACTTGTAGTTGAGTAAATTTTGACTACAAATATCAATACTTTTACTTAAGTACTAGAGTTGAGTACTTTGTCCACCACTGCATATGTATTTATTCATAGTTTGGATGATTTTAGTATTAATCTACAATTCAGAAAATTTTTAAATCATGAAAAAAACACCAAATATTTGACGTCTTTCAATCAAAATGCGCTAGCATGGCCTTGAGTTTAAAAAATAATGTTTCTAAATGTAAGATACAAGATGAGTAATGGTGTTTTAATCATTCATATTTTGATTTTTTTTCTCATTAAATGAAAAAAAGCCTTTAAAAATGTCTAAAAACTCTTGGCTTAGGCGATCCTTTAAACCGCTAGTTAGGTTAGCTTGTAATTAGCGACATTGCAAAGTGTCAGCCCTCTTTGCTACGCCTTTATTTTGAGCGTTTTCTTCAATGACACTCTCTAAAGCGTACAAGGACAAGCGGTGCACTTCATCTGCAAGGAATTTCGCTGCTTAATTTCATTGTGAGTGCACCAGGCAGCCCATGCTAAGCTTAGCAACAGCAATCCTAGCATTCTGTAATAGATGCTTTCCTGTGGTTTCCATAAAATAATGCAGGATGAAAGAGACCTGAGCTGGGTCGTGGCGTTTCAGGCGAAGCTTAAAGGCAATATGATAATGCACATTTTGATCAAAGAGCGAGTTTGACATTAGGAGGGTTATATATTTTTTTAAAAAAGCGCTGGTTGTGAGCTGCTTTAACAAAATACACTTCAACACTGACCTATTCAAGACTCCTGGAGGTTAAAAAGCTAAATTAGTTGTGAGGCCCTGCTAGACTCGGTATATCATCCTGTCTACCAGCCTGCTTAGATGACTAAAGTCGTAATGAAGGAGGCGAATGGCCTTTAAGCTGCAGTACAGAGCAGCACCATTATATACAGAGCTCATATTAAAGCTTTATAAACTCCTTTCATTATATACACCTTTCAGCCATAACATTATAACCACCTCCTTAAATATACACTCATGCACTTCTACAGTTACAGACTGTAGTTCATCTCTCAGGTGGATCATTCTCAGTGACACTCAGTGACTAAGACTCGTCCACCAACCAACCCAGCAATGAAGGATAGAGGTGGTGAGTCTCCAGCAGTCTAACACACCACCGCCACATCAGTGTCACTGAGAACCAGCTAACACAAAAACGTTCCAAGGACATTGCAAGAAAGTTCCATTTAGGTTATGCGAACGTTATGGTGTGGAGTTCTTGCTTGGTTATCAGAACGTTAGGTGTGAACATTAGGCTAGAACGTTCTTTGAACATTCCCTTAATGTTATTATTATTATACACCCAGTCAGGTGACAAACTGGGAACATTTGTTCATCGTTAGGCTAACGTTAGGTTGGAACGTTATATCTAGGTTTGTTCAAACTTGTGTCAAAACCTTCAAAGAACATTCCGGGAATGTTGTCATTTACCAGAACGTTAGTTTACACCCATGTAACACAGAACATTAAACTAACGTTCTGGTATTGTTCTTGCATGGTTCTGTTAAATGACAACGTTCCTGGAATGTTCTTTGAAGGTTTTGACTAAAGTTTGAACAAACCTAGATACAACGTTCCAACCTAACGTTAGCCTAACGATGAACGAATGTTCCCTGTTTGTCACCTGACCTGGTATATAATAATAATAACATTAAGGGAATGTTCAAAGAACGTTATAGCCTAATGTTCACATCTAACGTACTGAGAACCAAGCAGGAACTCCACACCATAACGTTCTGTAAACGTTAGAAGGTAATGTTCCCATGACCTAAATGGAACGTTCTCGCAACGTTCTTGCAACATTCCTGTGTTAGCTGGGAATAACATTAAGGGAATGTTCAAGGAACGTTATAGCCAAATGTTCACACCTAACGTTCTGATAACCAAGCAAGAACTCCACACCATAACGTTCGCATAACCTAAATGGAACTTTCTCGCAATGTTCTTGGATCGTTCTTGTGTCCGCTGGGGAATGATCCCCCTGCTGGACTACAGTCAGTAATTATAGACCTACAAAGTGGTCAACAGAGCTAAAATGGACAATGAGTGTAGATATGAGGTGGTTATTATAACGTTATGGTTATTGTTGTACAGTTTATACAGACCACATTATAAATACAACCAGTGATGTGTTGATATGGATACAAAAACAATGCAAATAAAAGCACACTGTGCTCTCCACGTGACCATAATAAAAGCAGCATCTAGTTCAACTTTGCTAATTGCTGCTCTTCAGGGTGAGCAGGATGAGTTCCACGCACCCACGCAGTGATTAGCACAACCGGCACGATAAAGATTGAATAAACGGAGCTATGACTCTCTACTCTGTGTCAAGCACATCATTAATAATTCTTCTGAGGAAAATTAAAACATGAAATTGCACGAACTATACCTCCTACTTGCTCTCCTTACTCAGCTACGATGCTCTGCTGGGCAAATGAGCAGCATCTCTACGACAAAAGCCAATTAAAGCTCTCAAATCTGAGGAGCTATATATGGATACTTTGGTCACATTGTATTATACACTCTTCAAAATGATGGTTCTTCACTTGTCCGTCACTCTGACATTAATCTTAACTTTAAAAGTGCCACAAAAGTGAAAAAAGTGACACATTTTAAGCACTTTTATGGTTTGAATGTTGACCAGTAAGGCTAAAAAATCATATATTAACAAAAAATCATCTTATATCTAGCATAAATGTCAATATTTCTAATTTTGAGCTTATTAGAAGTCTTTTAACTTTAAATCTAACATATTTTACTGCTTTTAAGTAACTTTATTACGTAAAATGATCTCACTGTATATGCAGATGATTTTGCTTGTCTTACATTTGTAAACATTTTAAATAAGCAACACTTTCTGCCAAAATATTGAACATTTCAGTCAATAAAGTTACTGAAAACATGTGAGGAATGTGTAGTTATATGTTAATTTATTTAAAAATAAGCTTACAGTATTCTTAAAATTAGAAATATCAGACATTTTGACTTGATATAAGAAAATTTCACTTGCTAAGTTCTGCAGTGTTCATTTATCAAATATTTTGAGTAAATGACTATTGAAACATATAAAATTAATTTTACAGGTAATGGATGTAATATAAATGATGGTTTACGTTAACTTAAATTAGCTTTTTTTTCTAGCAAATTCCTTTACATGTTACTGTATTTGTAAGTAAGTAATTATTTGCTTGGACATAATATTTCCAAATTTAAATGTAATTTAATTAAATTAAATGTTTAATTGCATCTTTATGTTACTGATGAGCCTGAAATGTCCAATACAGGTATGATCAGCTGACCAGGAAGGTTTCCTAAAGAAACTTTTAGAGCTTTTTTAGGGCTTTAGATGTATGTAAGGCTTTTCATTAAAGAACCTCCACATCTAATAAATGTTTTGGATCAATTAAAGGACGTTGACTAAGCCAAGATCCACTTAGGAGCTTTTATTTTCATTCTCAGCAAACCTGGATCTTCTTTCTTTTTTTTTTTTTTTAATTTTTACCCAATTTTTTCTCCAATGTGTTTGGTACCTGACCCGCCCATTCGTTTACCCTCGTTATCACTTTAATGTCTCTGACTCTAGGAGGGTCTAGACTAACACAGGCCTCCTCCGATGCAAGTCAAGCTCCGCCTCTTTTCCAACTGCTGCTGATACATCGCTGATACATCGCGGCCAATCTTGCTCTCTCAGGCTCTGGCTGCTGTACCAGAATTTGAACTCGCGATCCTCAGATTGTAGTGACAGTGTTTTTGTTCGCTGAGCCACTTGAAGACTCGCCAAATGGATTTATGAGTAGGAGGCCATTGAAGACCATCTCATCAGTGGAGGAACAAGTGTCATATTTTAAATGTTTACAAAAATGTTCCTGCCCAGTGTAGGATTCTCAACCATCAAGGATGATCCCGTTGAAGGGAGGACAACCTTTGTTTAGATATGTGTAGTTTCCCATTTAATATGATGCACAACTGAGACGGACAGTATCATCCAAACTAGTTTGGCTGGAAACATCAACAATGAACAGCTAACATTCGCTTGTCGAACTAATTTCTATTTTTTATTAGATTAACAACCACACAGAGATTAGAGCATCTCCAGTTCATTTTTATTCACACTTTCATTCATAAAAGGCAAACTGTCCTATATTTTATATTCATTGCATGTAAAGTCACATATTTCAAACCTTTTTTTGGTCAGTTTGGCTGAGAGCTCATAAAAATAATTAATTTAGTCCAAATAAAATACTGTAAAGTCAAACTAATCGACTTTAAAACCAAAAATAGATCTGAAATATGTCACATTTAAATATAAGACAGTTGACCTTTTTATAATGCAGTTATGAACGCAAATCGCCACATTCTCATTTTTTGGAAATGCTCTATTTTTTGGAGGTCTCCTGGAGAACTGAAGCTTCCAGTGCTTCTTTATTTTAAAACTGTAGATGCAGTAAAGCCTCCAAAATATGTGTAAAAATGTAAGCAGAAGCACTGCCACATCAAAAAAAAGCTGAATATGGTGAAATAATTTTATAAAAAATGTAAAATGTCCTATTTAAAGTCTCATATTGGTTAGTGTGGCTTATGTCTGTGAAACCCAGAATCTCAGAGTAAATTGCTATTCGAACAATATCATTAAAACAACATTTTAAAAAGGCCTCAAATGTGTCACTTTACATGTAACGAGTCTAAAATATTCAACGAGTGAAATAATGAACTTTTTTCCACAATTTTTAGATCTTTCTTGATGTTGCACTGTATACAAAGCCGGGGATTGAGGTTAAACGATGTTTCCAAAAGCAGGCACCCTCAGCTTTGACCAGTGCACCGGAACGATCCCTTGAGCGAGAGATTCCACCGTATCGACGGCAGATATCGTCACCGCTGGAGATCAGAACATCACCTTTTCAGCCTTTTCACAGGCGAAGGTTTGCAGACTGCTAATTAGCAGCGTTTGAAAGCTGTCACATCACTGAAGGCTTCAAGGCTTTTCTCTTCATCTCCGCCTGTCAGGTGTGTGTGTGTGTACACAGCGAGAGAAAGAGGGGAACGAGTGACAAGAAGGTCGTCCTTGGAAGTGAGCTGAAGAAAGGGAAAAATGTTCCCTTTCCAGCCAAAACCAGGAATGTCTTTATTTACTGGGAACGACTGAGACTGTTCCTGACCTGCCGTATCATACAGGAAAAGCGCGTCCCGCCGAGGTGGTAATGTGACACCAAAGGTAACAGAAGCTACTGGCTAGAAAGATGTTAATCCTGACAAAGTGCCGGAGCGCGGGGCCCCAGTCTGTGTTAGATTGAATTCTGCATCCCCAGAGACCCTGGGCTACTCCGGCTCCGGCGCTCCATCATACTGAACGGCCCTTTCAGGGCCTTCAAAGCTAAAAAGAGCAACAGCACCCTCTGTTGGGCACCAGGAGCACAGCTTTTTCTCTCCACTGGACTTCCTTCTCAACGTTTCTTTGATTTACACTTTAATACATATTTACTTTTAAGTATTTTTTGACACTTTTAGCTTAAAATGAAGCTTTTTATGTAGACTTGAGCTGTCACTCAAACTGTAAAGTATACGCAAATATGTATAGCTTATTAAAATGCACTAAAATGATGCTTTTTGGCAGAATTATCCAGCTTGATTGTGTGTGTCTGTGTTCTGCCTTCATTGGGACACATACACAGCTCATTGGGACATTTTTGAGACTTTTCACCTCTCAATTTATTTTGCTTTGTATACTCTATATCTATATTGTGTGTACATACAGCCATCCTGCATTAACACTCTTGGCTCAAAGCCCACCGGTTGCCGTTCCCAGACTATATTAAGCCCAGTTAATAGTATTCATCTGCTCATTTCAGTCCATTTGGTGCTACTTTGTGAAGAACTTTCACACAAGTGAACGGAAAGTGTGTTGTTTCCCACACTTGGATGGAGGGTCCAAGCCACAGCATTATCATCAGTGAGCTCCAGACATGCAAGCACATCAAATAGAGTCCTGAACACACTCAGACAAACTGGGAGCAGGGCTAGATCTTTTGCTTTCTGCTCATAGGCACACTCTCCATCTTTTTCTTACCTTTAATCACGCTCAGTCACACTCAGAGCCCCTGCTGTCCCATTAACGTCTCCCCCGGCAGGGCTGCTGCTGCTGCTGCTGCTGCTGGTGCTGATTCTCTTTAACATTCAAGCAACATCCCAGAGGAACCAGAGGCTCTGTCTGCTCCCCTTTTCTTTTCTTTTCTTTTTTCTCAAATATCAATCACTCCGGGTGCCGTGGAAAGCCTCTTCCCGGCTGTGTCCTCTCAGTACTTTGTCCAGGGAATGCTGTTTAGGACTTCTGGAGACTGTGGGTCGACTGATGATGATAATAACAACAATAATAATAGCAATAATAGTGATAATCGTACATCTGTAGCATTATCCACTCCAGAAGAACATCCAGGATGAGAGGAAGGGAAGGAAAAAGCACGTCCTCTCCGTCCTCCTCTTCCTCACTGCTCTTCAGCCCCGA
>BRDA01011837.1:0-10926 GCA_036984385.1 Crenuchus spilurus
AAATATTAGATGTTGGCATCTCCACATCAATGCATTCAGTTTTTATTCACAATTTGTTTAGTGTCCCAACTTTTTTGGAATCCGGTTTGTATATGGATATATGTTTGTATGTATGTATCCATTCATCCATCCATCCATCAGCGTTTTTCCAGCATCCCCTCAAATCTCCAGTTTGACAGTAAATAAGACAGTGCTATATCCTGAGATGCATTTCAACTGTCAAAACCCCATGCAGAGACCTATCCATCCATCCATCCATCCATCCACCCACCCATCCATCTACATATCTATAATTTCTCAGCATTCAGCTTAAAGATATCCTAAAAGCTAATCACACAAGACATATTTTCTCCTAATAGTACGGTAGTAATATGCAATCATTTCACCATTGCCGGTACATCCCAATTGCAAATATTTTGACACTTATGTAAATGTGTAGTGCATACTAATGCAACAATCTGACTCAGTGTTTTCCATTTTAATGCTCAGATTCTGTGATACTGAACATACCCCACACTTCCTTCAACAAGTGAGAACCCTGGTTACATATTCAGGATGCGGATCCAATGGGATGCAGGGGATGTCAGAGAAAATGAAATCTAGTGAACAAGTGAGAGTAACAGAGACAGGAGAAAAAGGCATCTTAGTGCGGAGTTAAAAGTACTGACAGCTGAAAACAGCAGCCTTATCCTTTAAATGGCTTTAACTTCGACATGTACCTTTAACCCTTGTAGTCCTATGGCTGCTGTATGAGGAACTGATACCAGAGAGACAGCAGTGAGATAAAAGACAGGAGGGTGTGGTCAACAGGTGCACAGCACACCTCAAAAGGTAAAACTGCACTTCCTAACACAAGACCCTCTCTGGCTGTTCAAAACACTAATAAAATACGACAAATGCTAAATATTCTGAAGGTATAGGGAATAAAATAGACTACATACTACAGCCAAAAAGCAACATACAGCGCTCATAAAACACAAAGATTAAAAGACACTTAATAAATAGCCAAGAACAAATAACATACAACAGGATACCAAGGATATTCTGGAGAAACTTGGAATCTATTAGATGGCACTTACTAATAATAATCATCATCAACCATGGCACTAAAACATCTCATTAACATTTCAGAACTTTCTCCTAGAATGAAGCAGATGGAAACACAAACAAGACTTCAGCCTAAGTCTCCAGCTGCTCACATTTGTCACCTGAGAAAAACACCTCAGGAATCATGTTTCTTCTTGAGTTTTAGCAGAGAACTCAATAAAGTCTCAGATCAGATAACAGTTATGTTTACTAAAGACAATCTCAGTATTCACTAAACCATTTTTCGTCCATGACAGGTTTTGATGCTGTTAATGACAATTATAATGTTTACCTGGGCTAGAACCTGGGCTTTCGTCTCTTATTATGTCTCCTAATGAATTTGAGGAGAATCTCTAGTAATCTCAACTGTCAATTTGCCACCAATCAACACAATGTATTTACTGACAGCTAGTTTAACCCCCCCCCTTGCCAAAGTATTTCATTGTTTTGCAGTCATGTACTCTAAATTGAGTGGTCAAAAGTTTTAAAATTTAGAATCTGTACTTTTAAAATAAAAATACATTTTCTATTGCATTCAACATAACTAATTGTTTCTATTGACTGTTTCTGTTCTATCAGTAGTCTGATCAGAGGAGGATGGATCCCATTTGTGAGTCTTGGTTCATCCCAAGGTTTCTTACTCCAGCCACGAGGGATGTTTTCCCTTGCCACTGTTGCCTTTGGCTTGCTCACATTGAGTTTTGGGTTTTGATTCAAATTGCCTGATGCTAATTATGTAAAGCTGCATGGTGACAACATCAGTTGTCAATATATCAAATAACTTTTGATTGATTTACTGATTAAGCAGAAGTATATTTATTGTGTCAAAAATGTACTCAAGTACAATTTTGAGAATTTTCAAATTGTAATACTTTGCTGCTGTCGATTGTGATTTGTTACATCTCAAACAGAGATTTGTTGTGTTATTTTTGACCAAAAGTGCTGCATCTCTGTTTTTCTGAGCTGTGGCTTGTGTATGTCTACTTCCGTTGTGTATAAAAGCTGAAATCTGTCATCTGTTCATTCACATGAGCATTTGTTTAAAAGACAAAAGGACAAAAATTTTCAGTTTAAAATTTTCAGAATCAGAATCAGAATCAGACTTTATTGGCCATGTATGCTCACACACACAAGGAATTTGCTTTTGGTTACAGTCTCTTGGTTATAGTGCAGAGGCTAACAACAAGGCACACACGCACGCACACACACACACACACTCAGTGGTCATATAAATTATAAAATGTACACAGTGCAAATATATTAAGGTGCTGGTTGCAGCATTTATGTGCAAAAGTCACAGCGCAGGTAGTGTGTAGTTGTGTTTTAAAGTGCAGAGAGGTAGAGACCAGAGGCTATAGTGTTATATTGTAATAGTGTCAACTGTTCAGGAGAGTGATGGCATGTGGGAAGAAGCTTTTCTGTAGCCTGGTAGTGGGGGAAGGTGCTGGTAGAGGGAAGGTGCTGAAACAGGTGATGTCCTGGGTGAGAGGGGTTGGAGATGATTTTCTCTGCACGATTCCTGGTTCTGGAGCTGTGCAGGTCCAGCAGTGTGGGCAGCTTGACACCAATAGTCTTTTCAGCAGACCTGATGATGCGCTGCAGTCTGTGAATGTCCTGTTTGGTGGCTGAGCTGCCCCACACTGTGATGGATGTGGTGATAACAGATTCTATGATGGCTGTGTAGAACTACACCATCAGCTCCTGGGGCAGGTTGAACTTCCTCAGCTGGGCTCGCTTGGTGATGGCACTGATGTTGCTGTCCCACTTCAAGTCTCTGGTGATTATGGTGCCCAGGAACTTGCAGGACTCCACAGTCATCACAGTTCTGTCGGAGATGGTGAGTACTGGCAGTGTTGAGGGGTATCTCCTGAAATCCACTATCA
The DNA here is from genome assembly GCA_036984385.1 of Crenuchus spilurus. Classification (NCBI taxonomy): domain Eukaryota; kingdom Metazoa; phylum Chordata; class Actinopteri; order Characiformes; family Crenuchidae; genus Crenuchus; species Crenuchus spilurus. Next base: position 2,970 of record BRDA01011837.1, read on the forward strand.
TCTCCATTGTTTTGCCTGTGTTCAGCTCTAGGTTATTTTGGCTGCTCCAGTGGACCACCTGTTCAACCTCCCTTCTGTAAGCAGACTCGTCACCATCATGTATGAGGCCAATGATGGTGGTGTCATCTGCAAACTTCAGGATTTTGACAGAGGGGTCTGTAGAGGTCTGTAAACTTAATCATGTTTGTTAAATATAAACAAATTTAGAAACTGATGACAATCAAAAAGTTGGGACAGAGGCATGCTTACTGCTGGGTCATATCACCTTGTCTTTTAAATATACTTTTTAATTGTTTGGGAACTGAACATATTAAGTGTTGCAATTTTTAAAGTGGAAGTTTTGTCCAGTCTTATAAACTCAACAGTCTGTTGTTGCTGTTGTCTGATTCTTCTTTTCAGTATGTGGCAGACATTTTCCATAGGAGATCGATCTGGACTGCAGGCACACCAGTCAAGCACACACACAAAAGCCACGCTGTTGTACCTTGTGCAGAATGAGGCCTGGCATTGTGCTGCTGAAATAGACATGTTCCTGGAAACAGATGTTGTTTGCATGGCAGTATGTCTCTCCAGAAGTACCAATATAAGCCTTTGCATTAGTAGTACCTTCAAAAATAAGCAGATCCCCCGTTATACAGGCACTGATGCAAGCCCATTCCAACACAGTTTTTTTGCACTTTTTGTTGGCAACAAGTCTTTTATATCTTAGCAAAACAATTTAAGGTTGCATTTCGTGATGCAGTGGACAGAGACAATGAATTTCCAAAGTATTCCTGAGCCAATTTGACTATCTCCATTATGGTAACATGACAAACAATCTCAATTCTCAAAACAATACTGCCTGAGGGCTCAATGGTCACTCAGCAACAGTCTGTGTCCTTGGTCTTTACACACTGAAATTTCCCAACTCCCTGAAACGTTTTATGATATTATGAACTGTAGATGGTGAAAGACCTAAATTCTTTGCAGTCATAGACTGAGAAACACTGCCATTGAACAAAATGATAATTTTGTCACCAAGTTTGGCACAAAGTGTTGAATCACAACCCATCCTTGCTTGGATGCTCCTTATATTTTCAATCTTGATGACCTCACCTGTTACTTGTTCATCTGGTAATTGTTTCATAATTGAAAACACTGAAAATCTTTACTTTGTACTTTTATCTGTTAAATAAATGTTTAAGTGAATTAACGAATTAGAGATTTATTTTATGTTTCAAAAGTATCCCAACTTTTCTGTAAATGAGGTTTGTAAAAACGTACATTCATACCAGTGGCGGCCAGTGGTGGACAGTAACAAAGTACATTTACTTGAGTACTGTACTTTAGTAAATTTTTTGACTATTTTTACTTTACTTGAGTATTTATTTTTTTCTAGGAAGCTTGCCGTTACTCATTCCTTTTGGCTCAGCATAGCTTTGTAGTCTGCTGTTGAAATTGAGTGGATATTGTTTTAGTGAGAAATAAAATACAGTGCCTTGCGAAAGTATTCGGCCCCCTTGAACTTTTTCACATTTTGTCACCTTACAACCACAAGAAGAAAACTGTTGTTGAAAGAAGGACACAAGCTATTTACAATTTGCCAGAAGCCATGTAGGCTTGTAAACAGCACTTCTTGTGTCTTTCTTTCAACAACAGTTTTCTTCTTGCCACTCTTCCATAAAGGACATATTTGTGGAGTGCACAACTTATAGTTGTCCTGTGTACAAATTCTCTGACCAGTGCTCTCCTTGCTCAATCTGTCAGTTTAGGTGGATGGCCATGTATTGGTAGGTTTGCAGTTCAATTCACTAGTGTTCTCTAACAAACCACTGAGGCCTTCACAGAACAGGTGTATTTATACTGAGACTAAATGACTCACAGCTGGACTCTGTTAACTAATTAAGTGACTTCTGAAGGCAATTGATTGCATTGAATTTTGTTTAGGGGTATCAGAGTACAGGGGGCTGAATACTTTTGCACGTCACTTTGCACTTTTTTTTTATATAAAAAAATGACAAATATAGTTGTCCTTTTTTATTGCATTTTTATGCTGAAGTTTACAGGTGGTGTAGACTTTTTGTTACAGAGTGGTTCTACATATCAATACATCATCAGGTGGTTTCAGCAAGTTACAAGGTTCTGTAAAAGCACTCAAAACAATACAGCAATGTACTGATATTAGAAAATATAATTTGCATTTTGAATACTTGAGTATTTTTAAATGAATGTACTTTTGAATACATAAGTATTTTCAAAAGTAAGTACTTCAGTACTTTAACTTGAATAAATTTTTGACTGAGCTACTTTTACTTGTAGTTGAATAAGATTTGACCATGACTATCAGTACCTTTAGTTAAGTACTAGAGTGGACTACTTTGTCCACCACTGGTGGCAGCTGCTGAAAAATACTGTAGATGGGACTGTTTGAGCCATATTCCGTTTCCTCAACCAACCCAATATTATTTAACAAAAACTGCACGATAGCAGTGCTCTGTGATAAAAGTCACTAACAATGTAATTGGCATTGAAGAAAATCAGCAGACTAATATTAATGAAAACTGTCATTAGCTCTGCAAATGTGCAAAAATAGAAAGTACAGTATGTATCAAAAGATTAAAAATTGCATCTGGTTTAGAAACAGAAAAATGATCAAAAACACTGTTAAGACTAAATATTAGTCATTTCTAGAGTCTGTATTACATGTTAATATTGTCAAATGTTCATATAACCACTGACTGGCTCTGCTGTGGTGATAAATGAAGCTCCTTTAGACAACAGATTGGAGGATGCTGATTGGCTAAATTTCTGTTGCTACGTGTGTATCTTGTGTCAGCAGGTCAGTGATTGGCTGCTGCTTCTCTGACTGTGAGATATTTCTACCACCTCAGAAGAGAGAGAATGAACCAGGAAGCTCATTCTCCAAATATTTTATATATTACATGTTATTGTGCTTGTTTAGCACAAACATACTTAGACTATGTAGGTATTATAAAAAACAATGTTTTAATTGTTATTGATCACTATTGATCAGCCACCATTGATACAGACATACATGGTAAAGATTAATGTGAGTGGTTGTGGGCAGCTGTGGGTTTGTGGTTAATGTAGCCTATCAACCTTGTGACCGGAAGAGTTCACTCCCACTGACAAGACCTGCCGGAAGTACAGGCAACTGCTAACTGGGCGCCGTGGATACGGGCTGAACAATACTGTGCTCACTGCCCCCTAGTTCACGTGTGTGTGTGTTTGTGTGTGTGTGTTTGTGTTTCACTGTACGGACGGATTAAATGCGGACGTCAGACTTCTCTGTGGACAAGCACACTGGTCAGTGCTTTACTTCTCATAAGAGACACAGAGTAAGAAAATGAAACCTTTATTATTAGCATAGAAACTACAGAAGCGACACTGAGCAAAAGAGCTCAGAGTGAACAACTGACTCCTGTAAGTGAATCCTAAAGAACCGACTCCTCATAAAGACTCATATAATTACTGCAGATTTTAACCCACTGCGAGCCAAAGCAACACAAATAAACACTCACCGCGCTGCACTAAACTCCCTCTGACTGACACATCTGGCGTCCAATAGCAGCAGGCTCTGCTCTCGGGGGCGGGCTCTCGGGCGTGCGATCAGAAGCCAATCAGATTTCATGCCTCGTCATTCCCCCCCTTCACAGCGAAGTTTCTGCCCCCAGTTGCTCGCGCTGGAGGTTCTGCCTACTCGCAGCAAGGCAGAAAGAAAAGAGGAAAGCGGGAGAGAGAAGGAGGAGAGAGAGAGAGTGAGAGAGCGGGAGAGCCAGGGCGAGGCAGCAGTTCCACCGGTCCGTTTATTTCCACCGTTGGCGAGTGTGTATCAGTGTCAGCCTCATTATGGATCACCATCATCAACATCATCATCATTATGACGGGGATGAGATCGACTACATGCAGCAGGAGGACGACTGGGACAGGGACCTGCTGCTGGACCCAGCCTGGGAGAAACAGCAGAGGAAGGTAGGAGTGCAGCACGAGAGAGGGTGGCACTGGCAGTATAGACAGGTCTGGGGTGGGGGGAGTTAGCCCTGGAGAGGAGGTATTAGTTCTAAAAAGAAGATTAGTGGCCCTAAAGAGGGAAGGATATGATAACAGCCTCTACACATAAACCAGTAGCCTTAAAGAGGGTTGTAGTGACCATAAAGAACAAGGTAGTATTCCCTAAAGCTGTTAATCCTAAAGGTGGTCCTAATGGCAGAGTCCAAAAGAAAAGAGTGGTATCTGTAGTGAAACTTAGTGCTGTAAGTGGCCCATTAATAGGGAGAGACTGGACCTTAGAAAGTGGGTGGTAGCAACTAAACAGGAGGTAGTAGCACCTTCTGATGGCCTTAAAATAGGGATTGAAGATGCATGGATGTGGTGGTAGCCCTAAAGGAAAGAAGCCCTAGAATTCTGAGAGCTTAAGAAGGTGGCAGTGGTCCTAAATAAGTGCAGATGGGCTGACTGCCATGAAGAAGCAGGTAGCTGCTATAAACACAAGGACATCCCAAAAGAGCGAGGAAGTAGCCCTGTAAAGGAGGTGGTAGCACTATTTACAGGTTTGTACCCCTAATAAAGGAGGTAGTCCCAAAGTTTTGGAAAGTAATTGTAATGGGTGTGAAGATGTGCAGGTTCTAGCATGTGGAACACGTTGCATCCACCGGCCCTGGTCATGCCGGCCTCCTATAGGAAAATGTCTTATTTTGTGAGTTACGGTGCACTACAGATCTGATCATATGAGCTCATTTAGCATCACCTGCAGCTCGCAGTTCAGCCAGTTCACCAGACACTGTGTGCAACAGATGCCCACGACGCTGTCATATTCATGGCTCTTGGCTGGACCTCAAGTGCTGTGTGTTACATGATCCGCAGGGTGCTGATGTACAGCTGTATTGTCCTGACCTACACAATTTTAGTACTTATCTCATTCAACTAATGAGCAAATTCTGCATGTGTGTAACCTACAGGCTTTGGAGCAGAAGAGTAAATGTAGACGACGGGGTGAGCGAGGAGTGAGAAATGCTGGTGTAGAGAATGCAGTCTGTTAATCTCAATAAAAAGTGAGAAGCAGCATGGGAGCCTGTAATGTGTTGCCCCTGTGAGTTCACCGATGTGTAAATGTGAGAGGAGATCAGGGAGGCCTTTAGAAAGTATTTGGGAGTACGACGTTTGCTTCCACACACCCCCTTACCCCCCCCCCCCCCCTTGAAAAGTGGAGAGGAGGGAAAAAAGGAAAAGCATGCTGCGGTTAGGGCTGGGCTTCATGGGTCTGAGCGTGCTGCCCAAAAATGGTAATAACACACACTGCTGCTGCTGGAAAACTTTACCCCCCTTTTCTTTTCTTTTTTTTTCAATCTGTGGAAAGCTTCAGCCTCCGGTTTCCCAAATGATGTCATCGGTAGACAGCTACCGAAGGGAAAGCGGCCCACTCAGGTGCCTTCAGGGAGATTAGCAGGCTTCAGCTGGACCTGAAGAACTGTCCCATTCAGCCATGTCACTCCCCATTAAGGCTATCACTATGGAGGACTTGTGTGCACAGACAGATCACAAAGGGTTTTGAAGTAGAAGATGCTAGACATTGTGTATCAATATAGGCATAAGTTCACAAACAGCATATCTGCACATAGAGATCATCAACACACAGTCAGAAATGATCACAAGGACAGCATATATAATGCAGAAGTGTGTGTGTGTGTGTGTGTGTGAGAGAGAGAGAGAGACTGAAGGAGAAAAGACTAAGACAACTCCAAGGTGTTGTTATACTCTGGATATTCACAAACATTCCTCTCACTTTTCTTTCCCTAGAGGCTTATGTTGTTAAAGGATTATAGGCCCAGCACATACACCACAGGTATCCAGCTCTGCTTTACAGCAGATATGAGCAAACACACAATGTGCAGAAGACTATAATCGTATTGTTTATTGGATGCTGTACATATAAGAAGAGAATATGTTTTTCCTGATAGTCTGTATTCTCAGTGCCTGAGGCGTGATTCTGTTGGAATGGGACACATACACATACATACACACACACACACACACACACACAAATTCAATTTGGTTACAGACACAGGCAGGCGGCCTGCTGCCCAATTAACACCCTCTGTGACACTAATGACATTTTGTGTTTGTGTGTGTGTGTGTGTGTGTGTGTGAAGTGGATAAATAGGTTATTGTTCAGTAAAAAGGTCAGTGAGGGAGGGTACTGTCGCCTGGCACACACACACACACACACACAGAAGAAATAGCTGTAAAATATATGTTTCAGATGTGTGTGTGTGTGTGTGTGTGTGTGTTGGTGTGCATTCATGAGCGAGTCTAAACTTGACTAAAGAGATCAACAGCATACCTTATCACCATCTCACCGCTCACCATAGCAACTTTGTGCGTGCGTGCATGTGTGTGTGTGTGTGATGACAGTTTAAGATGACTGTTTTAGAGAATGCCCCACGTGTGTGTGTATGTGTGTGTGTGTGTGTGTGTGTGTTCATCTGCTCAATCTTCCTTCTGTCTCCCATAAACTTTACTTGCAGCAGTTTTGTTCTCTCTCTCTCTCTCTCACACACACACACTACCTCTCTCACACTCTCTCTGTCTCATTCTCACTCTCTCTCACACACACTCTCTCATTCTTACTCTCTCTCTCTCACACACTCTCTCATTCTCTCTCTCTCACACACACTCTCTCACACACTCTCTCTCATTCTTACTCTCTCTCACACTCTCTCATTCTTACTCTCTCTCACACACTCTCTCATTCTCACTCTCTTTCTCTCTCTCATACACACACTCTCATTCTTACTCTCTCACACACACACTCTATCTCATTTTTACTCTCTCACTCATTCTCATTCTCTCTCTCTCTCTCACACACACACACACACACACTCATTCTCACTCTCTCTTTCTCTCTCACTCTGTTTCTCACTCTCTCTCACTCATTCTCACTCTCACTTTCCCATTCTCTCTCTCTCTCACACACACACACTCTCTCTCTCATTTTTACTCTCTCTCTCACACTCTCATTCTTACTCTCTCACACACTCTCTCTCATTCTTACTCTCTCTCTCTCTCTCTCTCTCTCATACACACACTCTCATTCTTACTCTCTCTCTCTCTCATTCTCACTCTCTTTCTCTCTCTCTCTCTCACTCACTCTCATTCTCACTCTCTCTTTCTCTCTCTCTCACTCTCATTCTCACTCTCTCATTCTCTCTCTCTCACACACTCACACACTCTCATTTTTACTCTCTCACTTTCTTTTTCTCACTCTCTCTCACACACACACACACTCTCATTCTCACTCTCTCTTTCTCTCTCACTCTCTCACTCTTTTTCTCACTCTCTCTCTCTCACTCACTCTCATTCTCACTGTCTCTCACTCTCATTCTCACTGTCTCTGACTCTCATTGTCACTCTCTCTCATTCTCTTTCATTCTGTCTCTCTCTCTCACATACACTCTCTCATTCTCTCTCTCTCTCACACACACTCTCTCATTCTCTCTCTCTCACACACTCTCTCACACTCTCTCTTTCTCTCTCACTCTCTCACTCTTTTTCTCACTCTCTCTCTCACTCACTCTCATTGTCACTCTCTCTCATTCTCTTTCATTCTCTCTCTCTCTCTCACACACACACACACACACTCTCTCATTCTCTCTCTCTCATACACTCTCTCATTCTCTCTCTCTCACACACACTCTCACACTCTCTCATTCTCACTCTGTCTCTCTCACACACACACTCTCTCTCATTCTTACTCACTCTCACACTCTCTCATTCTTACTCACTCTCACACTCTCTCATTCTTACTCTCTCTCTCTCTCTCTCTCTCTCATTCTTACTCTCTCTCTCTCTCTCATTCTCACTCTTTCTCTCTCTCATACACACACTCTCATTCTTACTCTCTCACACACACACTCTCTCTCATTTTTACTCTCTCACTTTCTCATTCTCATTCTCTCTC